>CAJNDT010003152.1:0-25009 GCA_905221615.1 Symbiodinium sp. CCMP2592
TCATCTTGCCGCCTCTGCCGGCAATCCCCGAAGCGCTCCAGTGCCTGCAGCCCATCGAGCAGCACCTTCTCGCCATGGCCCGGATTTCCCAAGTCCTGCTCGACAAGCTTCCCGCAGGCGGCCCGAGCGCACAGTGGGGCCGCATGTATGCAGTGCTGATGGACGAACCAGCATCTGTAACGTTTTGGAGGGAGCAACGATCAAGGATGACGGCACAGTCTCGGTGGAGGGCATCCACGGCACGACCACTTCGCCAGCGCGCCTCTTGTTTGCAGGTCTGCAGGAGCTCAAGGCCCAGCACCGCCTGTATCGGGAAAGCGCTGCCGTGGACGGGGCCTTGGCAAGAATGGCCACGATCCTGGCTAACAGGGGGCTTCCAGCCACAACTGCAGCGGTGCGTGCAGACCCCGAAGCCTGCCGAGGGCGCCAAACGGGGGAGTCCGGTGGCTCACACTCCCCGGCCTCGGCGGCGGAAGCGTTGCACTCCGAAGATGAGGAAGCGCAGGAAGAAGATTTGGAGATGACGTACATGATCCCCAAAGAGTTGAGAGCCCCCAGAGCCGAAACACAAGATCTGCAAAGGACCCGGCGCATCGCAGAGCTCAGCGACGACATGGACGTCAAGTTCTTCCCGCACCTCTTTCCCACCGGTGAGGGCGGATGGAAGGAAGAGTACGGCAGCTTCTCCCAATACGCCCGCAAGCGGCTGCTGGGCCCCGATCCGCGCTTCGAGGCGTCCGCTGGGTATATCATGTGGCTATTGGAAATGCACCGCAAGAAGCGTCTTTCGGGCAACGTGAACGTCAGGATCGGCGGCCAGCAGGTTTCCAGCAAAAGCAACAGGCACCGGGGCGGCAAGGGGCAGGTCTTCGCTGCCCTCCGGGACATCCCTGGAACAAGCTCGTATGTGTATGCCAAGAGAGGCGTCGCAATCAACATGTACGAGCAGCTTGGCACACCCAACTTCTTCATGACCCTCACCTGCCACGCCCGGCAGCCCGACATCCTCCTCGCCGTCATCATCGCACGGCTGCTGCGCCTGCGACCAGAAAGTCCGCCGAAAGAGACCGAATACCAAGCCGCACAAATCTTGCACTGCTACCAGGCCGACGAAGACTTCACCTTGGACGGTTTGTCACCGAACCAGCTCTGCAATCAGCACCCGGCAGTTGTGGCGAGACAATTCATGCACCAGGTGACTCAGCTGATGTATTGGCTCTCTGCCGAGCGCGAAACCAAGAGTCACCTTGACGAAGACGTGGATGTGGAGGACGAGCCTGCCAGAGGAACGCCTGGAGATGAGGACGACTTTGTTCAGGCACCAGCTACGGATACGGCGGGCAGACACCACCGAGTCTTCAAGGAGCGGCCGCCCTTCAGAGTGCTCGACTACATCAGCCGCATCGAGTGGCAAAAGAGGGGCTACCCGCATGCTCACATCCTCCTGTGGACGGTGGAGATAGAGACCAGCAAGGAACGCAAGGAACAGGAGAAAGCGACCGAAGCGGAAGCCAAGCCCGACTGGTCAGACGAAGAAGCCATGGAGACCTTCATGCCAACCTGCGCTGAGGACTTGTGCGACAAGCATATCTGCACCAAATCGGCGTTTACGTGGAGGCAATCGACGAAAGTCCGGCCCAGCGATCTAGAAGTGAACGCGAAGCTGGCCGAGCTGCTGGTGCACAAGCACACCAAGTATTGCGGTATCAAGACGCACGGCGCTTGCCGCTTCGGCTTTCCCCACCCGCCCGAGGAGCAGACCAGGCGCCGCACCTCCCAGGAGAAGTACGCAAACAGCCGCTGGAAAAGCAGCTTGGCGGTGAGGCGTGCCCAGTCCGACACCATGATGGGACAGTACAATATAAAGATCCTGCGACGCTGGCTGGCTAGCATGGACCTCCAAGTCATCTGCGAGCTCACCAGTGCTAGCCGATACATCCTCGGCTATGCCATGAAGTCGGAGCAGGACCGGGAGGCGCAGCAGAGGGTGGAGAAGATCGTTGCCAACCTCGCCCAGAGCAGCACCAACGACGCCGGCCTCAACAACCAGCAGGTCTACAAAGCCGCCCACGCCGCACTGCAGGGCCGAACTACGTCCACCTTCGAAGCCTGCCACCTGCTACTGGGCTATTCTGTGGTCGAGGTTTCGAGGGACAACGAGTGGATACAGGTGGGCCCTCCCGAAACCTGGACCCTGTCGGTGCCCAAGAACCAGGAGAGCGCAGCCTTGCACGCCCCAGAAAAATGCCGCCGCGACAAGCTGGACCGGGACCAGTACATGCCCGTGGCACAGAAGCGGTACAGGGAGATGCAGCTGGCTTTCGGGGAGCAGGAGGTGGAGCTGCCGGTGGAAGGTGGCAAAACCACATGGTGCAAATTCGCGGACATGATCTTCCTGGACTTCTGCGCGGGCTTCAAATTCGTCGGGGTGGAATGTCCGGTCGCCCGAAAGCGACCAGCCATCGTCGCTTACCAAAACTTCAGTCCTGACCTTGAACCGGAAGCTTTCTACTTCTCCAAGCTCCTGCTGCATGTTGTCTGGGCGAAGCCCGGAGACTGGCTACGCAACGAGGACGGCGGTAGCCACGCAGCAGCCTTCCAGCGCATTGCTCGCGACATGGACGGGCATCCGGACTTCCTCCGGTCCAAATGCTTCCCGCAGATGGACGGTACCGTCAATGCCGCCCGAAAGATGCAGGCCGTCCAGGCGGCCATGTACATGAAGGCCAAAATGCATCCGGCTCACGCGCGGGACGGATGGGCCAATAGCAAGGTTGCCCAGGACAACTACGAGGACTCCCTTAAGATCATGGAAGCCTTAAAGGAGCGGCACGGGGACGACATCGACTTTCTGGCACCAGACCACGTGCCGACAGGCGCTGCCGGCGACGCCTTCGCGCCGGTGGACGGCGGCGAGGAGGCATTCGAGATGCTCACGACCGAAAGCCCAAGCCCGGAGACGCAGCACCAGCGCCGAGCCATGGAGTACATCATGCAGTATGCCCTGAACCGGCCCAACACCAAGGACACCAACAACAGCGAGCGCCTTCGCATGCTACTGCATGGGCCGGGTGGCTCGGGCAAGTCCGTGGTGGTGCGCGCCGCGGCCCACATGCTCAGACAGGGCGGCATAGGCACCATCATCGCAGCGCCGACTGGGGTGGCGGCCTGGAACCTGAATGGCATCACACTCCACGCCTGTGCCTTGCTGCCGGTGGTCAATAGAAGCTACGGCAAGGCTTGCGACCTGCCGCTTCCAAGCGGTCCGCAGCTGGCAAGCCTGCAGAGCATCTGGAAACTGGTTTCGGTGCTCTTCATCGACGAAATGAGTTTCATTTCTTCCTGGCTGCTGGAACGTCTCGACCAGCATCTCCGTCTGGCGAGAGATATGCCGCAGGTTTGCTTTGGAGGCGTGCATGTGGTCTTGTCCGGCGACCTCTTTCAGCTGCCACCACCCGGAGGCCTCCCGTCCTTCCACAGCTACCTGTGGAACATGTTTGAGCTGTGCGAGCTCGAGGGCAACCAACGAGCGGCGAAGGACCCGAGGTGGGCAGCACTCCTGGCCCGCGTGCGGATAGGGAAGTGGACGGAGGAGGACATCCAAGAGCTGTGCGGCATGGTGGTGACGAAGAAGGGCGGCAAGCAGCCTGCTCCCAAGGCAGTGCACCTGTATCCCACCCGCCAGGCGGTCAGGCAAAGCAACCGGCAGTACATGGAAGACCACATCCACAGGACCAAGACTCGTCTGTACGAGTGCCCTGCCGTGGATACCAGCCTCAGCACCGGGGCGCCACTATCCGCGGACGCAGCGTGGGCCGAAGAGGAGAACACCGGAGGATTGGCGGCGCTGCTTCAGCTTGCGGTCGGCGTCCGTGTCATGCTCAAACGCAACCTGGACGTACAGGACGGCTTGGTCAACGGGGCCTGTGGCTTCGTCGAGGAGATTGAAGCGGACGAGGAAACGGGCGAGGTCGACAACGTCTGGGTCGCCTTCGAGAAGAACGCCGGCGCCAAGTGGCTGGCAGAGAATCAGTGCGACCACGTTGCGATTTCCCGCATGTCGGTAAGCTTTTTCGACAAAGATGGCAAGAAAGCATCCAGGCTGCAGTTCCCGCTCGTCCTCGCCAAGGCCACCACCATCCACAAAAGCCAAGCGGCCACCTTGCACGACGGCGCCCACTCGCGCCTGGATGCAACATGCAAACAGCCAGGTCAGGCTTATGTGGCTCTGAGCCGATGCCCAAGACAATCCCTCTGCACCTTGGAGCTCTTCAACCCCAAGGCGCTTTGCTTTAACGAGCACGCCGACTGGGCACTGACCACATTGAAACTCCAGCAGGCCGAAAGAGAGGGATCTCCGTTGTGGAACCAACTCTTCAGGCCCCTGACAGCAAGGATTTCTACAAGGCCCGCCTGGCCCAGATGGGCGCCCCAGATTGGGCCGCGATGAAGAAGGGCTTGGAAGAGTCGGCGCTGCCTTGGTGCTGTCCGCAATGTGGCAAGGAAGTCCCTGACAACAAGGCCGACATCAAGCAACACCAGAAGCATTGCACAGCCAAAGCCCACCGCAGAACCAGAGGCAGGAACGCAGAAACCAAGGCCAAGGCTGCAGCCAAGGCCAAAGCCAAGCGCACGGCAACCGCCAAAGGCAAAGTCCACAGCAAAGCCAAAGCAGGGGCAGGCAGCAGCAGCCTCAGCGGGAAGCGTGGGGCAGGCGAGTCAACAGCTGCGAAGCATGGAAGCAGTCCAGAACAACATGGAGAGCAGCAACTAGAATCAGAAGGAGTACAGCAGCTCGAGGGAGTCGCCTGCTATTTCGAGAGGCAGGAGGAGCTCAGGTGCGGCATCCATGCGCTCAACAATGCCTTGGGCGCTTGCCACTTCAATGTCGTCGACCTCGAAGAGGCAGCAGCAACGTTCCTCGAGGAGAATTGGGAACTCGCAGATGACCCAAGCCTGCACCTGGGTCCTGGAGGCGACTATTCCATTGAAGTGCTCCTGATGGCCGTGCGGACCAAGGCCATGCAGGCCTTCGACCGTCTCTGCTGGGAGATGTCAGACAGGCGAGCCCTGTGCAGTCAGGATCTGTGCGGATGCCTGGGCGCTATACAAAACCACGAAGGCCGGCACTGGGTTGCTCTCAAGCATACAGGAGACGACCAGTTCCTCTACTTGGACTCACTGAAGCAGGGACCGACTTTGCTCTCCCGCGCTGAACTGGAAGCATCCCTCCGGCAACACCCGACATACTCAATTCGATCAATATGAGAGGAAAGTGGCAGCAGCTAGCAGCTGCAAAGTCCCAACACAAGTGTGTCGGTTGCATCCATGGCACCAGCGCCGTGCGTTGCTGCTACTAGCCGCACCAGCACAGTCCAGCAGTGGCAAAACCAAAATGTATGAGCGACCCGAGCTCATGCATGCCTCATGAGAAATGTCTTGTGCTGCTAGACATGACCTCACAGACCATGTCATGTCAAACGCACAGATCTCATGCTTGAAAAGACACATATTCATGTCTGCTTACCGCAGATGTTTCGTGAGTGCTCAAATGGGATTGGCGGGCTTACAATGGTAGAATGTCACCAGGCGCACAGCTGAGAAATCCTATCTTCCTGCAAAATTATATTTCACGTGCATGCTCCAGGAGGTCGACAACAACCTACCGTGACAGCTGGATCCTGAGCGCTTTGGCAGCAGTCAATCCGAAAGCCCCAGAGCAGGCTTACTTGCAAAGCAACTAGCCAAGCCAGGACACCCGCCAGGGGGGGGAGGGGGGGGGCAGGGGGGGGCAGGGGGGGGCAGAGGGGGGGCAGAGGGGGCCCAGGCTGCCAAATGTTGGAAAAAGCCTTTGTTTCGAAGCAAAACCAAAAAAAAAACCGCACAAAACCCGCCCAAAACCCGCCCAAAACCCGCCCAAAACCCGCCCAAAACCTCGGACCTAAACCCTATACAATTTCTATAAACCCTAAACCCTAAACCCTAAACTAAAGCTGGTGATGCCTGTCGCGACGTCTAGGAGCCTATGGCATCGCCAGCGCACGTGCGCTGAGCACCGGCATCCGTGTCAAGAACGGATGCTTACCGCCTGCAGCTTGAGCGCGAAGAGTTAGCTTCGTGCTCCGTACCCGCATTCGTTCACTTCGGAGGGTGCATTACGCTTCAAGCGTAGAAATAAATAATAGTATATTTTATTACCCTAAACCCTAGGGTCGGGATCCTAAATGGCTTCGGAAGGCCGTACCGACGGCCGGTTCGAGCGACCGCATTTCGGACTGTCCGTGTGCACTCCCTGTACGCACCAAGTGCACGTACGGACGGGCGGCCGCATCTCGGACAACCAGCAGACTGGACCCCACTGCCTTTACGGACGGCCGGTTTGGCAGCCAACTGCCCGTACGGACGGCGCCGCGTGCACTCACCGCCAAGAGCAGCCACATGAAAAGAAAGGAGGGGACCTCGAGATTGGCGCCGTGCCTAGGTAAAAATGTACATTTTATGAAAAGAAAAGACAACTCCAAAATCAGTTGCAGTTTTCCAGATTTCCGAAACGCAGCCAACTGCCCGTACGGACGGCGCCGTGTGTACTCCCTGACAGCTCGCAGGGTGGCGCCATTTGCAGGCTGGACCCCTGCCCGTCCGGACGGCCGTTGGGGCGGCCGTGTGCCCGTATGGACGGCCGGCTCGCCCACCGGATTTGAGACAGCTCAAGCTGACCCCACGCACCCGTACGGACGGCTACGCCCACCTGCCCGTACGGACGGCCGGTTCGGTAATGCAACTCCCTTATCTTTGCTTTCTTTCTGAAAAAGGGGTCCATTCTCTGCCCGTACGGACGGCGCCGTGTGGATCCCACTGTCCGTAACCCCACGCACCCGTACGGACGGCTACGCGCACCTGCCCGTCCGGACGGCCGGTTGGGGCGGCCGTGTGCCCGTATGGACGGCCGGCTCGCCCACCGGATTTGAGACAGCTCCCAAGCTGACCCCACGCACCCGTACGGACGGCTACGCCCACCTGCCCGTACGGACGGCTGGTTCGGTAATGCAACTCCCTTATCTTTGCTTTCTTTCTGAAAAAGGAGTCCATTCTCTGCCCGTACGGACGGCGCCGTATGGATCCCACTGTCCGTAACCCCACGCACCCGTACGGACGGCTACGCCCACCTGCCCGTCCGGACGGCCGGTTCGGTAACGCAACTCCCTTATCTTTGCTTTCTCTATGAACAAGGAGTCCATTCTCTGCCCGTACGGACGGCGCCGTATGGATCCCACTGTCCGTACGGACGGCGCCGCGTATGCTCCCTCACAGGCCCCATCTGCAGGCTGACCCGGTCGTACGGACGGCCGGTTCGGGCGGCCGTGTGCACTCCCTGTACGCACCAAGTGCCCGTACAGACGGGCGGCCGCATCTAACTGGACCCAACTCCCCGTACGGACGGCGCCGCGGGGCATCCCCACTTCAAGGTGCTGCAGTACCGCTGTGACGGGCCCTCCGACAAAAGCCTATAAGCAAGACACTAATTGGCAAGGGAATATGTTAAGGGAGACAAGTGTTCCAACAAAGAACGCTCCAAACGAAAACCCCATAAGAAAAACCCTAAACCCTAACAGATTTAATGTCTGGGTGGTCTTGGGGTGGGATGTCGCGTCCAGCTCGGCGCGCCGCCCCGCGACCCTCTGGGTCGAGGCGCGCCGCTTACGATGGGAAACCCTAAACCCTAAACCCTAAACCCTAAACCCTAAACCCTAAACCCTAAACCCTAAACCCTAAACTAAAGCTGGTGATGCCTGTCGCGACGTCTAGGAGCCTATGGCATCACCAGCGCACGTGCGCTGAGCACCGGCATCCGTTTCAAGAACGGATGCTTACTGCTTGCAGCTTGAGCGCGAAGAGTTAGCTTCGTGCTCCGTACCCGCATTCGTTCACTTCGGAGGGTGCATTACGCTTCAAGCGTGAAAATATATAATAGTATATTTTAATACCCTAAACCCTAGGGTCGGGATCCTAACCGGCTTGTGAGGTTTTGAAGCTGGACCCAACTGTCCGTACGGACGGCGGCGTGTGTACTTCCTGACAGCTCACAGGCTGGCCCCAGTCTCCTTACGGAGGAGAGGGCATGGTTTAGAGCAGGCACATGAAAAGAAAGGAGGGGATCTCGAGATTGGCGCCTAGCCTAGTTTAAAATGTACATTTTGTGAAAAGAATTTAGTACTCCAAAATCAGCTACAGTGTTCCAGATTTCCGAAAGGCAGCCAACTGCCCGTACGGACGGCGCCCTGTACGCACCAAATGCCCGTACAGACGGCTTGTTCGGGCGGCCGCATCTCGGACAACCCGCAGACTGGACCCCACTGCCCGTACGGACGGCCAGTTTGGCAGCCAGCTGCCCGTGCGGACGGCGCCGCGTGCACTCGCCGCCAAGAGCAGCCACATGAAAAGATAGGAGGGACCTCGAGATTGGCGCCCGGCCTAGGTTAAAATACACATTTTATGAAAAGAATTTAATACTTCAAAATCAGCTGCAGCTTCCAGATTTCAGAAAGGCAGCCAACTGCCCGTACGGACGGCGCGGTGTGTACTCCCTGACAGCTCGCAGGCTGGCCCCATTTGCCGGCTGGACCCCTGCCCGTCCGGACGGCCGGTTGGGGCGGCCTGAGACACCTCCCAAGCTGACCCCACGCGCCCGTCCGGACGGCTACGCGCACCTGCCCGTACGGACGGCCGGTTCGGTAACGCAGCTCCCTTATTTTTTGCTTTCTTTAGGAAAGAGGAGTCCGTTCTCTGCCCGTACGGACGGCGCCGTGTAGATGCCACTGTCCGTACGGACGGCGCCGCGTATGCTCCCGCACAGGCCCCATCTGCAGGCTGACCCGGCTGCCCGTACGGACGGCCGGTTCGGGCGGCCGTGTGCACTCCCTGTACGCACCAAGTGCCCGTACGGACGGGTGGCCGCATCTAACTGGACCCAACTGCCCGTACGGACGGCGCCGCGGGGCATCCCCACTTCAAGGTGCTACAGTACCGCTGTGATGGGCCCTCCGACAAAAGCCTATAAGCAAGACACTAACTGGCAAGGGAATATGTTAAGGGAGAAAAGTGTTCCAACAAAGAACGCTCCAAACGAAAACCCCATAAGAAAAACCCTAAACCCTAACAGATTCAATGTCTGGGTGGTCTTGGGGTGGGATGTCGCGTCCAGCTCGGCGCGCCGCCCCGCGACCCTCTGGGTCGAGGCGCGCCGCTTACGATGGGAAACCCTAAACCCTAAACCCTAAACCCTAAACCCTCAAGCAAATGATAAATAGAAGGTGTGTGTTGGACGGCAGAACCCGAAGCAGTCCCCATGAAAGCCCGAAGCAGTCCCCGCGAGCGCCCGAAACAGTTCCACAAAAGCCCGAAGCAGTCCTCGCGGAGACAGTCCCCGCGAGAGCCCGAAACAGTCGCCACGAGAGCGCGAAACAGTCCCCGCGAGAGTTCAACAGTCCCCGCCAGAGCCCGAAACAGCCTCCACAAGAGCCCGAAACAGTCCCCTCGAGAGTCGAAACAGTCCCCACCAGAGCCCGAAACATTCCCCAGCAGAGCCCGAAACAGTTTCCACGAAAGCCCGAAATAGTCCCCAGAAAAGCTTGGAACACTGCCCAGAAAGCCCGCCAGCGCCTTACACTGCTAAAGAGATTCGAATGCTGTGCGTATGTGTCGCATCGTCGTGCGTTTTCTAAGTAGAAAAGGGACAACGTGGCAGGGCAGTGCAAACGGGCCCAGGCAGGGCAGGGAAGCAGGGCAAGAGAGGGCAGGGCACAGGCAGCCCAAAACAAAATGCTTACACAAAGACGGCAAAACCAAAGCTCCGTACCCAAACCCTACACAACTTCTATCGTGGCAGGGCAGTGCAAACGGGTCGGGGCAGGGCAGGGCAGGGCACAGCAGCACGCAGGGCACAGCAGTGCACAGCAGGGCAGGGCAGGGGCAGGGCAGGGCAGGGCTCGAGGCAGCAAAAAACAAAGCCACCTGCACAAAAAAAAGCAAAAGCAAAAACCCTGTCAAAATCCGCCCGAAACCCGCCAAAACCCGCCAAAACTCCGGACCCAAACCCTACACAACTTCTATCGTGGCAGGGCAGGGCAGGGCAGGGCACAGCAGCACGCAGGGCACAGCAGGGCACAGCAGGGGCAGGGCAGGGCAGGGCTCGAGGCAGCAAAAAACAAAGCCACCTGCACAAAAAAAGCAAAAGCAAAAACCCTGTCAAACCCCGCTCGAAACCCGCCAAAACCCGCCCGAAACCCGCCCGAAACCCGCCAAAACCCGCCAAAACTCCGGACCCACCTAAACCCTATACAATTTCTATAAACCCTAAACCCTAAACCCTAAACCCTAAACCCTAAACCCTAAACCCTAAACCCTAAACCCTAAACTAAAGCTGGTGATGCCTGTCGCGACGTCTAGGAGCCTATGGCATCACCAGCGCACGTGCGCTGAGCACCGGCATCCGTGTCAATAACGGATGCTTACTGCCTGCAGCTTGAGCGCGAAGAGTTAGCTTCGTGCTCCGTACCCGCATTCGTTCACTTCGGAGGGTGCATTACGCTTCCAGCGTGAAAATAAATAATAGTATATTTTATTACCCTAAACCCTAGGGTCGGGATCCTAAACGGCTCGTAAAGTTTTGAGGTTTGATCCAACTGCCCGTACGGACGGCGCCGTGTGTCCTCCCTGACAGCTCACAGGCTGGCCCCATCTGCAGGCTGGACCCCACTGCCCGTACGGACGGCCGGTTCGGGCGGCCGTGGGCTCACCTGTACGCACCAAGTGCCCGTGCGGACGGCCGGGCAGCCACCTGCCCGTACGGACGGCGCCGCGCGCACCTGCGAGTACGGACGGTTGGTTCGGGCGGCCCCCACTGCCCGTACGCCAAGAGCAGCCACATGAAAAGAAAGGAAGGGACCTCGAGATTAGCGCCTGGCCTTGCTTAAAATACACATTTTATGAAAAGAATTTAATACTCCAGAATCAGCTACAGTTTTCCAGACCGTCCGGACGGCGCCGTGCGGACGGCGCTCCCCTATCTTTGCCTTCTTAATGAAGGAGGCACCTTACGTCCCGTTTGGGCCCATACCTTATCTTTGCCTCCACTGTCCGGCCGGTTGGGGCGACCCCCTGACGGCGCTCCCTTATTTTTGCCTTCTTTGAAGGAAGCCCCCACTGTCCGTACGGAGGGCCGGTTCCGGCGGTCCCCTGCCCGTACGCTCTCCCTTATCTTTGCCTTCAACGCCCGTACCGACGGCGCTCCCCTATCTTTGCCGTTCGGGCGGCCGCATCTCGGACAACCCGCAGACTGGACCCCACTGCCCGTACGGACGGCCAGTTTGGCAGCCAGCTGCCCGTGCGGACGGCGCCGCGTGCACTCCAAGAGCAGCTACATGAAAAGAAAGAAGGGGACCTCGACATTGGCGCCTGGCCTAAGCTAAAATACACATTTTATGAAAAGAATTTAGTACTCCAACATCAGCCACAATTTTCCAAATTTCCGAAAGGCAGCCAGCTGCCCGTACAGACGGCTTCCTTGCCAGCTCTCGCAGGCTGGCCCTTCTGCAGGCTGGACCCACTGCCCGTACGGACGGCCGGTTGGGCGGTGCGTGTGCCTCCCTGTACGCACCAAGTGCCCGTACGGACGGCAGGTTCGGGCGAGAGGACCCCACTGCCCGTACGGACGGCCGGTTCGGGCGGCCTTCACTGCCCGTACGGACGGCACTGGACCCCACTGTCCGTACGGACGGCCGGTTTGGCAGCCACCTGCCCGTACGGACGGCGGCGCGTGCAGGAAGACCCCACTGCCCGTACGGACGGCCGGTTCGGGCGGCTCCGACTGCCCGTACCAACGGCGCCATTGTACTCCCTGAAGGGCCGCAGGCTGGACCCCACTGCCCGTACGGACGGCCGGAACTGCCCGTGCGGACGGCGCCCTGCGCTCCACCAAACATTCAGTACCGCTGTGAACGGCCCCCCGACGAAAGCCTAGAGCAAGACCTTAAACGTTAAGGGAAAACGTTGTACGTCGTCCAAACCCCAATAAAAAAAACCCTAAACCCTAACAGATTCAATGTCTGGGTGGTCTTGGGGTGGGATGTCGCGTCCAGCTGCGGCGCGCCGCCCCGCGACCCTCTGGGTCGAGGCGCGCCGCTTACTGTGGGAAACCCTAAACCCTAAACCCTAAACCCTAAACCCTAAACCCTAAACCCTAAACCCTCAAGCAAATGATAAATAGAAGGTGTGTGTTGGACGGCAGAACCCGAAGCAGTCCCCATGAAAGCCCGAAGCAGTCCCCGCGAGCGCCCGAAACAGTTCCACAAAAGCCCGAAGCAGTCCCCGCGGAGACAGTCCCCGCGAGAGCCCGAAACAGTCGCCACGAGAGCGCGAAACAGTCCCCGCCAGAGCCCGAAACAGCCTCCACAAGAGCCCGAAACAGTCCCCTCGAGAGTCGAAACAGTCCCCACCAGAGCCCGAAACATTCCCCAGCAGAGCCCGAAACAGTTTCCACGAAAGCCCGAAATAGTCCCCAGAAAAGCTTGGAACACTGCCCAGAAAGCCCGCCAGCGCCTTACACTGCTAAAGAGATTCGAATGCTGTGCGTATGTGTCGCATCGTCGTGCGTTTTCTAAGTAGAAAAGGGACAACGTGGCAGGGCAGTGCAAACGGGCCCAGGCAGGGCAGGGAAGCAGGGCAAGAGAGGGCAGGGCACAGGCAGCCCAAAACAAAATGCTTACACAAAGACGGCAAAACCAAAGCTCCGTACCCAAACCCTACACAACTTCTATCGTGGCAGGGCAGTGCAAACGGGTCGGGGCAGGGCAGGGCAGGGCACAGCAGCACGCAGGGCACAGCAGTGCACAGCAGGGCAGGGCAGGGGCAGGGCAGGGCAGGGCTCGAGGCAGCAAAAAACAAAGCCACCTGCACAAAAAAAGCAAAAGCAAAAACGCTGTCACAACCAGCCAAAACCCGCCAAAACCCGCCCGAAACCCGCCAAAACTCCGGACCCAAACCCTACACAACTTCTATCGTGGCAGGGCAGTGCAAACGGGTCGGGGCAGGGCAGGGCAGGGCACAGCAGCACGCAGGGCACAGCAGGGCACAGCAGGGGCAGGGCAGGGCAGGGCTCGAGGCAGCAAAAAACAAAGCCACCTGCACAAAAAAAGCAAAAGCAAAAACCCTGTCAAAACCCGCCAAAACCCGCCCGAAACCCGCCAAAACTCTGGACCCAAACCCTACACACCTTCTATAAACCCTAAACCCTAAACCCTAAACTAAAGCTGGTGATGCCTGTCGCGACGTCTAGGAGCCTATGGCATCACCAGCGCACGTGCGCTGAGCACCGGCATCCGTTTCAAGAACGGATGCTTACTGCTTGCAGCTTGAGCGCGAAGAGTTAGCTTCGTGCTCCGTACCCGCATTCGTTCACTTCGGAGGGTGCATTTACGCTTCCAGCGTGAAAATAAATAATAGTATATTTTATTACCCTAAACCCTAGGGTCGGGATCCTAACTGGCTTGTGAAGTTTTGAAGCTGGACCCAACTGTCCGTACGGACGGCGGCGTGTGTACTCCCTGACAGCTCACAGGCTGGCCCCAGTCTCCTTATGGAGGAGAGGGCATGGTTTAGAGTAGCCACATGAAAAGAAAGGAGGGGACCTCGAGATTGGCGCCTGGCCTAGCTTAAAATATACATTTTATGAAAAAAATTTAATACTCCAAAATCAGCTGCAGTTTTCCAGATTTCCGAAAGGCAGCCAACTGCCCGTACGGAAGGCCGGTTCGAGCGGCCGTGTACTCTTCTGTACACCATGGCAGCCACCTGCCCGTACGGACGGCGGCGCGTGCAGGAGGACCCCAGTGCCCGTAAGGACGCCGTGTGTACTCTTGACAGTTCACCGTACACGTGTGTACTCCCTGACGGCCTCATGCAGGCTCTGTCCGTACGGACGGCCGGTTCGGGCGGGGCGGCAGCGTGCTCAACTCCCCGTAGGGCGGCCGCACTATCTGCAGGGTGGACCCCCGCAGGCTGGACCCAAACTGTCCGTACGGACGGCCGGTTCGGGCGGCCGCGCACTCCCTGGACTGCCCGTACGGACGGCGGCGGTGTACTCCCTGACTGCCCGTACGGACGGCCGTGCGTACTCCCTGTACGCACAAAATGGCCGTACGGACGGCCGCCCAGCCAGCTGCCCGTATGGACGGCGCCATTGTACTCCTTGAAAGGCCGCAGGCTGGACCCCACTGCCCGTACGGACGGCCGGAACTGCCCGTACGGACGGCGCCCTGCGCTCCACCAAGAATTTAATACTCCAAAATCAGCTGCAGTTTTCCAGATTTCCGAAAAGCAGCCAACTGCCCGTACGGACGGCCGGTTCGAGCGGCCGTGTATTCTTCTGTACACCAAATGCAGGGCCCCTGTACGCGCCAAGCGCCCGTACGGACGGCCCGTACGGACGGCGCTCCCGACGGCCGGTTTGGTAGCCACCTGCCCGTACGGACGGCGGCGCGTGCAGGAGGACCCCACTGCCCTATCTTTGCCTTCTTAGTGAAGGACACCCTTAGAGGCCTGTCCGTACGGACGGCCACTTTGGCAGCCGCCTGCCCGTACGGACGGCGGCGCGTGCAGGAGGCCGTACGGACGGCCGGTTCGGGCGGCTCCGATTGCCCGTACGGACGGCGCTCCTTTATCTTTGCCTTCTTAATGAAGGAGACCACGGCCACGGCGTGGACCGCAGACTCCCCACTGTCCCCACACTGCCCGTACGGACGGTGCTCCCCTATCTTTGCCTTCTTAGTGATGGACACCCTTAGAGGCCCGTCCGTACGGACGGCCGGTTTGGCAGCCACCTGCCCGTACGGACGGCGGCGGACCCCACTGCCCGTACGGACGGCCGGTTCGGGTGGCTCCGACTGCCCGTACGGACGGCGCCGGAACTGCCCGTACGGACGGCGCCCTGCGCTCCACCAAACATTCAGTACCGCTGGTAACGGCCCCCGACGAAAGCTTATGAGCAAGACTTCAACGCTAAGGGAATACGTTGTACGTCGTCCAAACCCCATAAGAAAAACCCTAAACCCTAACAGATTCAATCTGGGTGGTCTTGGGGTGGGATGTCGCGTCCAGCTCGGCGCGCCGCCCCGCGACCCTCTGGGTCGAGGCGCGCCGCTTCCTGTGGGAAACCCTAAACCCTAAACCCTAAACCCTAAACCCTAAACCCTAAACCCTAAACCCTAAACTAAAGCTGGTGATGCCTGTCGCGACGTCTAGGAGCCTATGGCATCACCAGCGCACGTGCGCTGAGCACCGGCATCCGTGTCAATAACGGATGCTTACTGCCTGCAGCTTGAGCGCGAAGAGTTAGCTTCGTGCTCCGTACCCGCATTCGTTCACTTCGGAGGGTGCATTACGCTTCCAGCGTGAAAATAAATAATAGTATATTTTATTACCCTAAACCCTAGGGTCGGGATCCTAAACGGCTCGTAAAGTTTTGAGGTTTGACCCAACTGCCCGTACGGATGGCGCCGTGTGTCCTCCCTGACAGCTCACAGGCTGGCCCCATCAGCCAAACTGTCCGTACGGACGGCGCCGTGTGTGCAGCCCGTACGGACGGCCGGATCCTGCCCGTATGGACGGCCGCTTCCGGAGGCCCCAGTCAACTGCCCCTACGGACGGCAGCTCCCTTATCTTTGCCTTCTTAATGAAAGGTTACGGCCGGTTCAAGCGGCCCAGCCAGCTGCCCGTACACTCCAACTGCCCGTATGGACGGCGCCGGTATACTCCCTGAGCGGCGCAGCCAACTGCCCGTACGGACGGCGGCAGTGTACTCCCTGACTGCCCGTACGGACGGCCGGTTCGAGCGGCCGTGTGCACTCCCTGTACGCACAAAATGGCCGTACGGACGGCCGCCCAGCCAACTGCCCGTATGGACGTCGCCATTGTCCTCCCTGACAGCTCGCAGGCTGGACCCGACTGCCCGTACGGACGGCCGGAACTGCCCGTACGGACGGCGCCCTGCGCTCCACCAAACATTCAGTACCGCTGTGAACGGCTCCCCGACGAAAGCCTATAAGCAAGACCTTAAACGCCAAGGGAATACGTTATACGTCGTCCAACAAAGCCCATAAGAAAAACCCTAAACCCTAACAGATTCAATGTCTGGGTGGTCTTGGGGTGGGATGTCGCGTCCAGCTCGGCGCGCCGCCCCGCGACCCTCTGGGTCGAGGCGCGCCGCTTACGATGGGAAACCCCTAAACCCTAAACCCTAAACCCTAAACCCTAAACCCTAAACCCTAAACCCTAAACCCTCAAGAGCAGGATAAATAGAAATTGTATGTGCAGCTTCGTTAGAAAGCGAGCCTTTGCAGCTTTTATAGAGCGAGCCTTGTAAATCACCAATGGCAGCAATAAGCATTATACGAAGAAGGGCACAAGGCAGCAATAAACATTGTACGAAGAAGGGCACAGGGCAGAGGGAAGGGCAGGGAGCAGAGCCCGAAACAGTCCCCACGAAAGCCCGAAATAGTCCCAAGAAAAGCTTGGAACACTGCCCAGAAAATCCCGAAACAATTCCCACAAGAACCCGAAACAGTCCCCGCCAGAGCCCGAAACAGTCCCCGCGAGAGCCTTCAAATTGTCACAGAATGACAATCTGGGGGGGGTGGGGGGGCCCAGATTGTCACGGCGTGACAATCTGGGCGGCCCCGACCGCACGAAGAGTGTGACGCGGGCGGGGTTCGGAGGGGCTTCAAATTGTCACAGCATGACAATTTGGGGGGGTGGGGGGGCCCAGATTGTCATGGCGTGGCAATCTGGGCGGCCGCGACCGCACGAAGAGTGTGACGCAGGTGGGGGCCGAAGGGGCCTCAAATTGTCACGGCGTGACAATCTGGATTGTCACGGTGTGACAAGCTGGGGGAGGAAGGGGGCGGAGATTGTCACGACATGACAATCTCTCCCCCGCCATCGCCCCCAGATTGTCACCAGGTGACAATCTGGCCCCCAAAATTGTCATGACGTGACAATCTCCCTCCCTGCCCCCCCCCCTCAGATTGTCACGGCATGACAATCTAAATTGTCATCCCGCGACAATCTGTTGGGAGGCAGGGCGTGAGAATCGGGGCGGCCCGGATACACACAGTGCGCTTTTAGGGTTCGCATTTGCCCCCGAAAATGGCGGGGTAATGGCATCCTTGTGGAAGGAGGGTGGCCCAACCGTAGCATGGCTGCGGCGAACCATTCTTCCGAACCGGCCTCCACATACCTAAAAAGGGCCGAGGATGTCTTCCCGAGCACTTTCGAAAGGCTGCGGCCACACTTTCGGCGTGCGTGCCACGGACGCGCTTTGCGCGAGGATTCGTTCCTACTGGATTCGTTCCTCAGTGCCACGGGCCGGGATCTTCCGTCCAACCTGTTAAAGGGAACGCGTGTACGCGAGTGCACGTTACTATCGGGCTGTCGACTCCTCCGAAGTCGGCGAACCCAGCACAGGTGAAGCCTCTCTGCCACTCCAATCCGGCACGGGCTACGGAAGTAGGAGCGTGTACCGAGGGACACTCTCTGACAAGGCATCATAAAACAAGGCTATCCCGGATTCACCATGAATCATCCATCCGGGGGGCGCCTTCAAGGATCTTCACACTCCCCATGATCAACATGTTCGCTCTCTCAACATGTGCTCGCCAAGGTACAGCTCTGGTCGCAACTCGGCTGCAATCCAACATGTCCACGCGAAGGAAACAGGCCCCGTGGAGCCCGAAACAGTCCCGACGAGAGCTCGAAGCAGTACCCGCCAGAGCCCGAAGCAATCCCCGCCACAGCCCGAAACAGTCCCCGCCAGAGCCCGAAACAGTCCCCGCGAGAGCCCGAAACAGTCCAAAAGGACAAGCGCGATTTAATGTACACAATCCTGGATTTAGAGCTGCTTGTCTTTTTCCGAAAAGGACAAACGCGACTCCGGCCCCCAGGACGCGAGGAGTGTGACGCACGCGGGGGCCGGAGGGGCCCCAAATTGTAACGGCGTCGCGTTCTGGGCGGCTCAGATTGTCATGGCGTCGCGTTTTGAGGGGGCCCGGGAGCACGAGGAGTGTGACGCACGGGGGGCCGGACGGACGGTGCCGGAGGTTTTAGAGCGGCTTGTCCTTTTTGCGAAAAGGACAAGCGCGACTAAATGCACAAGCTCCTGGATTTAGAGCTGCTTGGCCTTTTCGGAAAAGGACAAGCGCGATTAAGTCTACACCATCCTGGATTCAGAGCTGCTTGTCCTTTTCCGAAAAGGACAAACGCGACTCCGGCCCCCAGGACGCAAGGAGTGTGACGCACGCGGGGGCCGGAGGGGCCCCAAATTGTCACGGCGTCGCGTTCTGGGCCGCTCAGATTGTCATGGCGTCGCGTTTTGGGGGGGCGGTGCCGGAGGTTTTAGAGCTGCTTGTCCTTTTCCGAAAAGGACAAATGCGACTAAATGCACAAAATCCTGGATTTAGAGCTGCTTGTCCTGTTCCGAAAAGGACAAGCGCGACTCCGGCCCCCAGGACGCGAGGAGTGTGACGCACGCGGGGGCCGGAGGGGCTCCAAATTGTCACGGCGTCGCGTTCTGGGCGGCTCAAATTGTCATGGCGTCGCGTTTTGGGAGGACGGTGCCGGAGGTTTTAGAGCTGCTTGTCCTTTTCCGAAAAGGACAAGCGCGACTAAATGCACAAAATCCTGGATTTAGAGCTGCTTGTCCTTTTCCGAAAAGGACAAGCACGACTAAATGCACAAAATCCTGGATTTAGAGCTGCTTGTCCTGTTCCGAAAAGGACAAGCGCGACTAAATGTACACACGGGCCGGCCCTCCAGATTGTCACGCGAGTCTGTCTTGTCCTTTTCCCAATTTGTGAACCCCGACAAAAATGACAATCTGGTGGCCGGCCCGTGTGTACATTTAGAGCTGCTTGTCCTTTTCCGAAAAGGACAAGCGCGACTAAATCTACAAATTCCTGGATTTAGAGCTGCTTGTCCTTTTCCGAAAAGGACAAGCGCGACTAAATCTACAAAATCCTGGATTTAGAGCTGCTTGTCCTTTTCCGAAAAGGACAAGCGCGACCAAATGTAGAAAACCGGAAGGTTAAGAGCAGCCACACGAAAAGAAAGGGGGGGACCTCGAGATTCGCGGCCGGCCTTATTTAAAAGGCACATTTTATGAACAGAATTTGTCACTTGAAAATCACCAGCAATTTTCCAAATTTCCGGAAGCAAGAAATAGAAACTCTCGAATTTAGAGCTGGTTGTCCTTTTCCGAAAAGGACAAGCGCGACTAAATGCACAAAATCCTGGATTTAGAGCTGCTTGTCCTTTTCCGAAAAGGACAAGCGCGACTAAATCTTCAAAATCCTGGATTTAGAGCTGCTTGTCCTTTTCCGAAAAGGACAAGCACGACTAAATTCACAAAATCCTGGATTTAGAGCTGCTTGTCCTTTTCCGAAAAGGACAAGCGCGACTACATGTACACACGGGCCGGCCCTCCAGATTGTCACGCCAGTCTGTCTTGTCCTTTTCCCAATTTGTGAACCCCGACAAAAGTGACAATCTGGGGGCCGGCCCGTGTGTACATTTAGAGCTGCTTGTCCTTTTCCGAAAAAGACAAGCGCGACTAAATCTACAAAATCCTGGATTTAGAGCTGCTTGTCCTTTTCCGAAAAGGACAAGCGCGACTAAATGTAAAAAACCGGAAGGCTAAGAGCAGCCACACGAAAAGAAAGGGGGGGACCTCGAGATTCGCGGCCGGCCTTATTTAAAAGGCACATTTTATGAACAGAATTTGTCACTTGAAAATCACCAGCAATTTTCCAAATTTCCGGAAGCAAGAAATAGAAAATATCGAATTTAGAGCTGGTTGTCCTTTTCCGAAAAGGACAAGCGCGACTAAATGCACAAAATCCTGGATTTAGAGCTGCTTGTCCTTTTCCGAAAAGGACAAGCGCGACTAAATCAGCAAAATCCTGGATTAAGAGCTTCTTGTCCTTTTCCGAAAAGGACAAGCGCGACTACATGCACAAAATCCTGGATTTAGAGCTGCTTGTCCTTTTCCGAAAAGGACAAGCGCGACTAAATATACACACGGGCCGGCCCTCCAGATTGTCACGCGAGTCTGTCTTGTCCTTTTCCCAATTTGTGAACGCCGACAAAAGTGACAATCTGGGCCCCCCGGCCCCCCCGTACACACAGTGCGTTTCTGGACGCTCCGCTCGCCCCCTAAGGGGGCATCCTTGCTGTCCTTGTGGAAGCTAGTAATGGCGTTGAACTACAGCGACTGCTGTACGCGCCAATTGACTAGCGAAGCGGCCCCCACATACCTAAAAAGGCCGAGGATGCTTTCCCGAGCATTTCCGAAAGGCTGCGGCCATACTTTCGGGGTGCGTGCCACGGCCGCGCTTTGCGCGAGGATTCGTTCCTCAGTGCCACGGGCCGGGATCTTCCGTCCACCCTGTTAAAGGGAACGCGTGTACTCGCATGGCGAGTGCGCGTTACTACCGGGCTGTCGACTCCTCCGAAGTCGGCGAACCCAGCACAGGTGAAGCCTCTCTGCCATTCTTATCCGGCACGGGCTACGGAAGTAGGAGCGTGTACTGAGGGACACTCTCTGACAAGGCATTCTGAAACAAGGCTATCCCGGATTCACAATGAATCATCCATCCGGGGGGTGCCTTCAAGGATCTTCACACTCCCCATGATCAACATATACGTTAACTCAACATGTGCCCGCCAAGGTATTGCTCTGGTCGCAACTCGGCTGCAAACAAGCATGTCCACGTATAGAGTGTGCTTGCGTCATGCTTGCGTGATGCTTGCATCGATTTCTTTGCCGAAGCCAAGGTACAATCAGCGCCGTCAGATGAGGCGAGAGCCGCCTGGCCTTTCAAGGAGTTTTAAGGGTTGTGAATGAGACTTTGCTTGCAGAGTTGTTTCGCTTATTGGGGCGTTTGGAAGGAAAACTTCTGGCAGAATTACTTCGCTTCTTGGGGCTTTAGGAATGAAGATCTCTTGCAGAATTGTTTCGCTTATTGGGGCGTTAGACGGAAAATCTCTGGCAGAATTTCTTCGCTTATTGGGGCTTCAGGAATGAAATCCTCTTGCAGAATTGTTTCGCTTATTGGGGTGTTAGACGGAGAATCTCTTGCAGAATTGTTTCGCTTATTGGGGCTCTGGCAGAATTGTTTCGCTTATTGAGGCTTCAGGAGTGGATATCTCTTGTAGAATTGTTTCGCTTATTGGGGCGTTAGGAAGGAAAACCTCTTGCATAATTGTTTCGCTTATTGGTGCGTTAGACGGAAAATCTCTGGCAGAATTGCTTCGCTTATTGGGGCTTCAGGAATGAAATCCTCTTGTAGAATTGTTTCGCTTATTGGGGCGTTAGGAAGGAAAATCTCTTGCAGAATTGTTTCGCTTATTGGGGCGTTAGGAACGAAATTCTCTGGCAGAATTGTTTCGCTTATTGGGGCTGCAGGAGTGGATATCTCTTGCTGAATTGCTTCGTCTAGTGGGGAATTTTCTCTACGGGGCTCTTTCTGGCACACTCTTATCCGTAACAAATCGTACTCCCGGGTCTTGGTGATTCTTTCTGGCACATTCTTATCCGAGGCAAGGAAAATAGTGTCAATATCTGGGGGTGCTTGCGTCAGGCTTGTGCCATGCTTGCGCTTTGCCTGCCGAAGCCAAGGTACAGCTTGGCATCCCGCCCTTTTTGTGCCGCTGCCAAGGCACTACCAGAGGGACGGCAATGAGAAACGGCCACTAAGCTGCAATTGCACGCATGCAAGCTCGCAGTTTCCTTTCCATGTCGTACGTCAGGTCCGCTCCAAACCAAGCTGCCAGCCAAGACCTAAGGAAGATACATCCGCGATGAGAGCCCCTGCAGATGCAAGATGAGCCTCCTATATCACTGGTAAGTGGTGCCTTCAAAGACCTTCACGCTTCATCATACCATCATACTTTCCCGCACATGCATTGATTCATCACGTCACAGCCAAGGTATACCACCTTGGAATGCAATTTGGCTGCAATCAGACTTCATGTACATGTCCGCAGCCAAGGTACAGCTTTGGTCGCATCTTGACAGCAACTAGACAAGGCCATATTTGCTTTAGTTTTACGTTGATTCCCTTCCAATGCCAAGGTACAACTACGCGAGGACCTCCGGAGTCCAGTTGAAAAGCCCGCCCACCACCTGACAATCTGTATCCTCGTCCATTTTACGAAGGAAATCGGCTTGGAGAGCTTGCGAATCACTTGACAATCCTCACCACCGTCCAGTTTATGAAGGAACCCGGCTTGGGAGCCCGCGAACCACCTGGCAATCTTTATTCCCGTCCATTTTATGAAGGAAATCCATTTGGCAAGCTCCCTCTTTGTTCCAGGTAGAGACATACTGTATTTCAGCCGAAATACAGCTGGGGATGTTTCACAAGGAAGGCAACAGCCGCAGGTGTGAAAACAAGCTCGGCCCGAGCATCGTTCACGAATATTTCTAGGTGTGGATGTCGAAGCATGTAGCTTCCAGTCTTGCAAATGCTACTTGAGCATTGCATCCTGTGTTCCGCAGCAGTATCTTGCAGCTTCAAAGTTTGCATTTCCTTTCCTTCGGAGCACCCACAAGATGGACGGCCGCCGTCTGGAGTGGAGCCGGTGTTTGGAAGGCGGTCCTGGCTCGTGGTCATTGATTGACTCGGACGGCGCGTCCTTTACCACTGAAGCAGCTCCTCGATGGCATCTGCTCTTCTTTTCCACCGATCCCGTGGAGAGGCTGCAGTGCCGATTCGTCCGATGGCATCCAGCAGATGCCCAGGTTGCTGTGTTCGAAGCTGAAGAGCTGGACCATGATGCTTGGAGCAGTTATCCCGCCGGCGAGGTCTACGTCCGTGAAGTGCCCTCACCCTTGGTCGTCACCTGCAGCTTGACGCCTGTCCCGCAAAATGCTGTTGACGCAGTGTTCACCACGGTGGCCGGCGGGGAGCTGCTACGAATCACCGGCATGTCAACCCCGGAAATGAAAGAGCTTGCTACATCCGCTGCCCTAGCAGCTGCAGCCCAAGGCCGTCTGCGGAGCCGCAACCAAGCAGTGTGCACGGCGTTAGACGGGCAACTGGTCACCGTGGTCCTTTCCCATGACATGTGGGACATGCTGACAGCGCAGCGCTAGAAAAGAGTCTTTTGTTTCATTCAATCAACCTATGCCGTGCACCGGCCGTGACGGAGCATCGCGGCTGGCAGCCACAGCAGCAGAAGAAAAAAAAGATGAAGGCATTTGCCACTTGCGCAACAGAGACCATGGTGGCACAGCTCATGAAGTCAGCAATCCTGCCACTGCCTGTTGAACTCGGTGATTAAGCTTTCGATTCATGGCAGGCGTTGAGGCTCAGCTTTTGTTGCACAGATCTTTAGCTTCGCATTTCGCGACCATGGCACGCTGTCATCGTTGCGGAGTGGGCGCGCGCAGCGGCCGAGGACAGGGCTGGTGCAGCGACCCGCAATGCCGGCAAGATGAGGCTTGGTGCCAGTCTTGTCTTGTAAAGAGCAGTCGTCAGCAAGATGCCAGCTGTTCACTGCAGGCAGAAAGGGCACTGTCGCAGGAGGCCCGGAGCCCGTCCTATGCAAGGAGCGGGCAATTACAGCAGCTCCATCTTGACAGGAACGCCCTAGGGGACTGCACCTGGACAGGGCGTGGTGCCCGCAACTCAGCGCCCGACAGCTTGAGCCTCGCCACCAGCCTGTCCCTGCACATCATCATGCTCTTCCTATTCCTCGGGCAAACCCACAAGACTCCTGCAAAAGCTTCTGTGTGGTTACAGGCGCTGCTCTCAGGTAAGAACACCTTCGTCAGCGTTTCATGTGCCCATTTACGAGAACTTGAAGCAGGCTGCGAGACACACCAAGTTCAGAGCAGAACAAGGCCACTGCCTTCCTTCCTGGCCCAAGCCTCAAGAAGCCCTGCGCCTCTTTACATCACGGGCACGTACTTGCTGGAAGGTCCGCCCCCCGAGCACGCAGATGCCCCAAACTCGGGAGATAGTGGCTGCTGAAAGGCATGTACCACACCGGCCGTCCAGCGATCAAACATCGAAACCTGCCTGAGGTCCCCTTCAGCCTGGCGTACATGGTCTCCCGTCGCTAGCTCAAGTATCAACGGCTCCAGCACCTGCCACGCACCGAACACAAGCCTCTTCAGTTTCCCATCCAGAGGTCCTTTCATTGGCACCTCGTGGACGCTGAGCAACAAGCAGCGAAACAGATTGCAACACTCCGGGGCCCAAGTTGCCTCATGACAAGTCAAGCTAGGCGCGGAATTCTCCCTGCGAAGCAAACGCCAGAGCAGCGTGGCGTAGCTGCTCTGGTGCGCGCGCAGGCCCTTTGCGGCAACACCTCCGCCTCCAGCACGCGAAAGGCCGGAGATCCCAGCAAACGCCAGCCTGTCGTCTTCGTCACACCGACCGTGCGGTACTGAGGTGTGTCAGCGGTGTGGCGTGGGAACCAGAAGCGGCCGAGGACGAGGGTGGTGCAGTGATCCTCAGTGCCGCAAAGCAGAAAAGGAGGAGCGTGAAGCAGAGGAGAGGGCCAAGAAAACAGCTCGGCAGCAACAGCTCTGTGCGAAGGGGGCCGGAAGCCGTGGACCCAAGCCTAGGGAAGACAGCTATCGAGCACAGAGGCGCGAACTTCAAGCTGAACGTGCTGATGAAGGAGGGGGTGCTCGTGGGCCCAAGCCCGCGGAGAACAGCTATCGAGCACAGAGGCGCGAACTTCAAGCTGAACGTGCTGATGAAGCTGAAGGAGTGGGTGCTCGTGGGCCCAAGCCCGCGGAGGACAGTCGTCGAGCACGGAGGCGCGAACTTCAAGCTGAACGCGCTGATGAAGCTGAAGGAGTGGGTGCTCGTGGGCCCAAGCCCGCGGAGGACAGTCGGCGAGCACGGAGGCGCGAACTTCAAGCTGAACGCGCTGATGAAGGAGTGGG
>CAJNDT010003153.1:0-25008 GCA_905221615.1 Symbiodinium sp. CCMP2592
CAAGAAGTGAGGACTGAGCTGTCTCAATTGTCAAAAGAAGAGTCTGATCCTCCCCTTAGCCTTCAACAAGACATGAGCAGCCCTCTACCCCGTCCTCTGAATTAGCTTCCAAAAAGACAAATCCTCTGCCTCATCCTTGACAAGAGGAGACTGAGAGCAATCTAAGGGGGCAGAAGAAAGCGCCATCTCAACAAAGCAAACAGGCCGCTCCAACTTGACGAGAAAGAAGAGAGCTCCGTTTACCCCTCGGCAAGAAGAGACCTCCTTTCTTTCTTGATAAGGGGGGGACGCTCAAGAAGAAAGGGTGGAGCTCCCCCAATTTTCAAGTAGAGACATCTGGTCATCCCTCAGCATTCAAAAGGAAAAGACCTCATGCTCCAAAACAAGAGAGTCCCCAGGTGATTTGTGGCAACAGAAGAGAGCATCCCTTTTTACCTCTTGGTATGTCGCCTTTTCGTCTTAAGAAGATTGAAGAGACCTCGCTCCTAGCAAGAAAGGACAGAGCTCCCCTAGCTTCCAAAAAGAAAAGTTTTCTACCTCATCCTCCACAAGAAATCACTGAGAGCTTCCTCCTATGCAATGAGACGTAAGGGAGCTCCATCTCAGCCCAGCAGACAGGCCCCTCCAGCTTCACGAGAATTCAAAGGTCTCCGTTTACCCATCGGTCGGAAAGAAGATAACTCCTTTCTCTCTTCATAAGGGGATTGGATCTTGAGCATTTCCTTTACCTCTTCAAAAGATGGAAAACAGCATACGCACAAGAAGAAGAAACCTCCTTTCTCTCTTGGCAGTGGAAAGAGATCCTGATTATTTCCCTTACCTTTTCAAAAGATGGAAAAGGGCATATGCTCAAGAAGAAAGGGCGGAGATTCCCCCACCCCTCAACGAAAACACGGAGAGAGTCCCTCCAAGTCATTCAACTGATTTCTAGCAGCGAGCTCCTCTACCTCTTGGTAGGTCTCCATCTCCTCTGAAGAGAATTGAAGGGAGCTCGCTTCTAGTCGAAGAAGACAAGGCTCAACGCATCTCCAGTTTCAAAAAGAACTGCGGCTGCCTCTTAGTCGACAAGAAGAGAGAGGAGCTCCTTGTTGGATAGAAGAGGGATAGCTTTCAAGAAGTGAGACATGAGCAACCCTCTACCCCATGCTCTGAATTAGCTTCCAAAAAGACAAATCCTCTGCCTCATCCTTGACAAGAGGAGACTGAGAGCTTCCTCCAATCTAATGGGACAGAAGAAAGCGCCATTTCAACAAAGCAAACAGGCCGCTCCAACTTCATGAGAAAGAAGAGGGCTCCGTTTAGCCCTCGGCAAGAAGAGACCTCCTTTCTTTCCTGATAAGGGGAGGGGATCCTGATGATTTCCGTTGCCGTTTTAAAAATGGAAGAGAGCATACACTCAAGAAGAAAGGGTGGAGCTCCCCCCAATTTTCAAACAGAGACATCTGGTCGTCCCTCAGCCTTCAAAAGGAAATGACCTCATGCTCCAAAACAAGAAAAGAGTCCCCAGGATATTCGTGGCAACAGAAGAGAGCATCCTTCTAGCAGAGAGCCTGTTTACCTCTTGGTATGTCGCCTTTTCGTCTTAAGAAGATTGAAGAGACCTCGCTCCTAGCAAGAAAGGACAGAGCTCCCCTAGCTTCCAAAAAGAAAGATTTTCTACTTCATCGTCCACAGGAAATCACTGAGAGCTTCCTCCCATGTAATGAGACGCAAGAGAGCTCCATCTCAGCCCAGCAGACAGGCCCTTCCAACTTCACGAGAATTCAAAGGTCTCCGTTTACCCATCGGTCGGAAAGAAGATAACTCCTTTCTCTCTTCATAAGGGGATTGGATCTTGAGCATTTCCTTTATCTTTCAGCAGCATACGCACAAGAAGAAGAAACCTCCTTTCTCTCTTGGCAGTGGAAAGAGATCCTGATTATTTTCTTTACGCTCAAGAAGAAACGGTAGGGATTCCCCCCAACCCTCATCGAAAACACGGAGAGAGTCCCTCCAAGTCATTCAACTGATTTCTAGCAGCGAGCTCCTCTACCTCTTGGTAGGTCTCCATCTCCTCTGAAGAGAATTGAAGGGAGCTCGCTTCTAGTCGAAGAAGACAAGGCTCAACGCATCTCCAGTTTCAAAAAGAACTGCGGCTGCCTCTTAGTCGACAAGAAGAGAGAGGAGCTCCTTGTTGTCCCCTCTTCCTCTTCAAGGGATCGAAGAGGGATAGCTTTCAAGAAGTGAGGACAGAGCTCGCTCAATCGACAAAAGAAGAGTCCGATCCTCCCCTAGAAGTAAGAGAACTCCGGGTGCCGTTTAGTCGACAATAAGAGAGAGGAGCTCCATGTCGCCACCACTTCCTCTCCAAGGGATAGAAGAGAGATATCTCTTAAGTGAGGACAGAGCGTTCTCATTCTTAGTTATTCTTGGCAAGAGCAGATTTCTCTAGAGGAGATTTCTTATACCTTTCTCAGTCGCTAGCCTTCAAAAGAAAAGACCTCATGCTCCAAAGCAAGAAAACAGGCCCACCAGGTTGTTCGTGGCAAAAGAACAGCGCATCACGAGAAAGAAGGGAGCTCCGACTGCCTCTCTGGCGATAGGAAGAAAGCTTCTTTCTCTGTTTGTCAGGAGCGACAGCTCCTGAACATCTCCTCCTCGAGAAAAAACTTGGGAGGGAGCTTGCGATCAGGAAGGAAGGATAGAGCTTTTCCAAATTTCAAACCTTGACAAGAGAAAGGCCGGTCCTCCCCGCGGCCTTCAAAACGAAACGAGAAGCCAAGCCCTCTACCTTACCCTGCTGTGAAGCAGGAAGAGAGCTCACTCCAAGTTATTCTTGGTAAGAGACGAAAGCTTTATTCGAGCAGAGAGAGCCCTTACCTCTTGGTAAGTCGCTTTTATCTTAAGAAGATTGAAGAGACTTCGCTCCTAGCAAGAGAAGCCAGGGCCCCTCTTGCTTCCAAAAAGAAAAGTCTTCTACCTCATCCTCCACAAGAAATGATTGAGAGCTTCCTCCCATGTAATGAGACGGGAGAGAGGTCCATCTCAGCACAGCAGACAGGCCCCTGCAACTTCACGAAAAACAAGAGAGCTCCATCTACCCCTTCGTCGGCAAGAAAACTTTTTTCCTTGAAGTTCTGCAAAAACACAGATAAAATCACAGATCACAATGGTGTCGCCCCAAGATTTGTAAAGACTCGAATCCCAAAAACCCAGATCGCAAGGGGTGTCCCCTAGGGTTCGTTGAAAAAACAAGTTCCAAAATAAAAAATCGCAAGGGGTGTCCCCCTGCAGGTTAATCACAGATCGCAAGGGGTGTCCACCTATGGTGTTGTAAAAACTCGAGATCCCAAAAAACACAGATCGCAAGGGGTGTCCCCCTAAGGTTTTGTGAAAACTCAGAACCGAAAACAACAGATCGCAAGTGGTGTCCCCCTAAAGGTTGTTATAACAAATGAGTTCCAAAATCACAAATCGCAAGGGGTGTCCCCCTAAAGGCTTTTGTGCTAAAACAGATCCAGAAATAACCAATCGCAAGGGATGTCCCCCTAAAGGCTTTCGCGCAAGCTAGATCCCAACATGAAAAATCGCAAGGAATGTCCCCTTAGGTTTTGTAAAAACGCCGATCTCAAAATCACAGATTGTGAGGAGGTCCCCCTACAGGGGTGTCCCCCTAAAGTTTTGTGAAAACTCAGATCCGCAAATCACAAATCGCAAGGGGTGTCCCCCCTAAGGTTTTGTAAGAACTCAGGTCCCGAAATCACAGACCGCAAGGGGTGTCGCCCTAAAGCTTTTTATAACAAATGAATTCCAAAATCACAAATCGCAAGGGGTGTCCACCTATGGTGTTGTAAAAACTCGAGATCCCAAAAAACACAGATCGCAAGGGGTGTCCCCCTAAGGCTTTGTGAAAACTCAGAACCGAAAACAACAGATCGCAAGTGGTGTCCCCCTAAAGGTTGTTATAACAAATAAGTTCCAAAATCACAAATCGCAAGGGGTGTCCCCCTAAAGGCTTTTGCGCTAAAACAGATCCCGAAATAACCAATCGCAAGGGATGTCCCCCTAAAGGCTTTCGCGCAAGCTAGATCCCAACATGACAAATCGCAAGGAATGTCCCCTTAGGTTTTGTAAAAACGCCGATCCCAAAATCATAGATCGTAAGGGGTGTCCCCCTAAGGTTTTGTGAAAACTCAGATCCGCAAAACACAGATCGCAAGGGGTGTCCCCCTGATGGTTTTTATATCGAATAAGTTCCAGAATCACAAATCGCAAGGGGTGTCCCCCCTAAGGTTTTGGAAGAACTCAGGTCCCGAAATCACGGATCGCAAGGGGTGCCCCCCTAAAGGTTTTATAACAAATAGGTTCCAAAATCACAGATCGCAAGGGGTGTCCCCTTCAGGTCTTGTGAAAACTCAGATCCGAAAACCACAGATCGCAAGGGGTGTCCCCCTACGGTTTTGTAAGAACTTAGATCCCAAAATCACAGATCGCAAGGGGTCTCCCCCTAAGGTCTTGTCAAAACTCAGATCAGAAAACCACAGATCGCAAGGGGTGTCCCCTAATCCCTGCGAGCCGCGACCGAGCAGAAAGCCTGTAAATACTACGTTAAAACAACGGCCAGGGATCCCACACACCTGCAGGCAAAATCTGGCGGAAGTGATCCGCCACCGAGCAAAAAGCCTGTAAATACCGCATTAAACAAAGGGCCAGGGATTTCAGACATCCGTTGGCAAAATCTGGCGGAAGTGAGCAATCGGTACTTCCGCCAGATTTTGCCAACAGATTTGCGAAATCCCTGGCCCTTTGTTTAATGCGGTATTTACAGGCTTTTTGCTCGGTGGCGGCTCACTTCCGCCAGATTTTGCCCGCAGATGTGTGGGATCCCTAGCCCTTGAAGTGGTGGGTGAGAGGGTGGAGGGAGGGTGTTTGAGGTAGGGTGGGCAGGAGGTGGAGGGAGTGTGAAGTGGGAGGAAGGGTGGGTGGGGGGGGTTGGGACGCTGAGGGTCGGTGGGTGGAAGGGGTGGGTGAGGGAGGGTAGGTGCGGGGGTGGGAGGGATGGAAGAGACAGTGGACCCCCTCCCAGGATGAAAATTCATTACATTAATGATAATTTAGATAATTTAAACATTGGGGGAGGTCCCCGGAGGGCTCCGGATTTAAAATAATTACATTGTTAATTCTCGGCCCCAACTGAATAATTTAAATAATTTAAATCCTGGGGAGAGGGGTCCCGGGGGGGTCCGGGACCCAGGAATTAAGCAATTTAAATATTCTAAATATTGGGGGAGAGCCCCGGGTGGCCCCGGATTTAAATTATGTAAATCCTGCGGTCCCGGACCCCCCCCGGGACCCCTCCCCCAGGATTTAAACTATTTAAATTATTTAAACTATGTAATTCCCGGCCCCAGTTAAATAATTTAAATATTGTAAATCCGGAGCCCTCCGGGGACCTCCCCCAATATTTGAATTATAAGTAAATTATTTAATTGGGGCCGGGAATGAAATAATTCAATTAACTTAAATAATTTAAATCCTGGGGAGGGGGGTCCCGGGGGGGTCCGGGACCCGGGAATTTAATACTTTAAACACTTTACATATGGTGAAGAGCTTCGTGAATCGTCAGGCTTCAGAGGGATAGCCGCATCATGCCATGGGCCATGGGTCTCCATCACGCCTCACCTTCGACTGATTGACTCGAAGAACAGCGCGATGGACTTCAACCAACACCATGGCTCCTTCCTGTGACACAACTATACCTCTGATCCAGGCTCCTTCAGACCTCTTCTTCGACTCATCCGTGTGCCACAGAAAAACACGATCACCTTTCTGATATGGACCGTCAGACGGCATAACTCTTTGTGCAAGGTCCTTGCGGAGATCAAGTGGTTGTCTGGCTTCCTGATGAGCACGCATGGCAATTCTGTGGAGATCCAGAGTGGTTCGATCCTCCTCGGCGAGTCTAGCAGAGAGTTGTTCAGCAGTACTGTTCTCCACGTCAAAGAAGTCAGCTGGACGTCTCCCAGTAGCTATCTCCAAAGGAGAATAGCCAGAGACCGTGAGCTGGCAATTCCTAGCCCATGCCACTTTCTTGATTGCCTGACGAACAGTCACCTTCTCTGCGTAGCCTTCATCGGCCAAGGCCTGAGCCATGATGGCCCACGTGCGCTTGAACAAACGCACTGCGGTCTCAGCTCGGTTAGGCCAAGCAGTCCGAGGTCCGCATGGATACGGAGTATAATGCCATGGAACTTGTAATAGGACATGAACTGTGGTGTGAAAAATGCTTGGTCACCTACGATTCCCTTAGGAACGCAGTTGTTCTCCTCTGTCCATTGCCGAAAAGCTCCCAGAGTCTCGGGCGCTTCCAGGCTTGTGAGAGCCGTAGCCCACAGGAGATTCGAGGCACCATCGATGATGACCAAACCCAGGTATGCTTTGGTACCAAACTTGATTTCTTCGGGATCCACGAAAATGAGATCCTGCGATTCTGGCTCGCGGAGGCGTAGGCACGGAGGTGCTACAAACACGACAACCCTTGACAATGCGGTCGTACTTGTCGTAGATCTCTCCTGGCAGTCCAAGCATGCTGGCCCTTCGTCGAAACTGAGCTGAACCCATGTGGTAATGCTTCACATGCAACTTGTAAAGCTCAACATCGTTGTTCAACTTTTCCAACATGCGCTGATACTGCGGAGAAGCCCTTGAGACCTCGTGGCCTGGCAATGGAAGCGCGATCCTCCTAGGTTCTAGTGACTGAGCCTCTGGGGCTCTGAAAAAAGCAAATCTGATTCCTCCGGTTCGGAAGGTGCATACTCTTGAAGATCCGGATCATCCTCAGGAGCAAGAGGAGGAGGAGCCGATTCCTTGGGTACCTCTCCCGGAGGAAAGCTTCCCTTGGCTCGAATCCTTCTTGCTATCGGTGCCTTTCCTTGAGGAAAGCTTCCGGTCGCTCCTGTCTTCTTCGAGCTGTCTTCAGGCTTGCCTTTGCTAATCATGTCCTCTGGCGATCCTACCTTTGAACGGGTTGGATCTCGGGACTTAGCTGGTACCGAGGTCCTACTCTCGATACCTCCAGGCAGAATATTGAAGATGGTCCTACCATTCCAAGAATCAGTTGTTCTTGTGGTAGGAGGCTCAGAAGAACGCCAGTCATCTTCCCGAGTAACGCTCTTGCCTTTGCAGAACTGCATGATCGTCTTGCGCTTGTTGTCCAGATACTCCAATGAGCCCGCCTTGGGTTCATACTTGACCTTCCTCATCTTCTTGTGGATGCGGATCATCTCCATGTCGGCTTCGTTGATAACCCACTCATCATCCGTCGCCAATACGAGATTCTCGGGTACCTCTTCCTGAGAAGAGCATCCCTCGGTCTTTTGGTGGAAACCGTACTCGTAGTGGGAGAAGTAAGTGAGGAAGCTCGACTTCTTATGCTTGTTGAACCGCACATTCCACATCAACTTGCTGAGATCGAGAAGATCAAGTACCAGATGTGAGCTAGGAGCAACCTTTAGCTTCACATCCTTGATACCCAGTAGTACAGGGCTGCTAAGCAAGGCCTTGTCCGGATGGAGTTCGAACTGGAACCTGAGGTTGCGCATCTGCGGCAAGGACATGAGAATGGGAACATGCCCTTGCTCCACAATGTCGAACTCTGTCGATTGAACTGCGTACTCTCGGTCGTACATGCAAATGCTCAACTTCTGAGTGCACTTGGTCGACTCGGAGTTGGCAAAGGTGAACTGAGAAGTGGTCTCAGCTATGGTGTACCAAATGCCACAGTCAGAACTCCATGAGGTCCTGCGCGGCCACTCTCGAAGCCATAGCTCTCGTGCACCCCAAGTCCAGCACCATCGCGGTTGGCGTCAAGGGCTGAGAGATGAATGCTTCCTCGATCTTGTCGATCTGTTGTTCGGTGGCCATGAAAGAAAGGTTCACGGGGTTGACGTGTTCAACGAAGAAGGTCGTGCCGGCTGTGGTGCCGCTCTGGGCAGCATCCGCAAGCTGGGCTTGTCCGTCTTTCCCGGACTTTCCATCCTTTCCATCTTTGCCAAACTTGCTCTTTCCTTTGCCCTTCTTCCCTTTCTTTCCTTTTCCTTTGGCTGCATAGGACTCCTCAGACTCATACCAGGACCAGTCATCCCAGGACTGATCACTCCATTGGCTGTCTTGCCATTGTCCTTCTGCTTGCCATGCTTCTGATTCTTCGGCAAGGTTAGACCTGCCTTTCTTCCGTCTGAAGAAACGCCTTCCTTTGGATCCTTTTCCACCTTTTCCTTTGCCTTTGCGGTGGCGGTGGCCCTTGAATCCGCGCTTCATCTTGCGACCTTGGAAGCGTCGCTGGAACCATGAATAATTCTCGTCGTCGTAAACGCAGAAGGAGTCCTCGCCTGCTTCCAGGAAACCTTCTGTGCCATCCTCCTCGTCCTCGACCCAGTAGCCTTCATCCTTCATCGATCACCAAGAATGTCTTTCGGCCACCGTGGCCGGAAGGAGCGAGAAGAAAATTTGTCGACGGTAGTCTTGGTCGTGCAGAAGATCTCAAGGTAAACTTCACGCAGCTCCGTTAGGTTGTAATCAGCAAGAACTCGGCTCCGACGTGCCATCCATCAATGATGTCAGCACCTGTCGCTGATCCTGCGTAAGGTCGGACAGAGAGACAAAACTCAAAGCAACGAGGTTGGCCGTGATCGGAATGGTCCGAGCATGCTGATCTCTGAGCCTTTCGTTGGCTCGTTCCATTGCTTGCTCTGCTGTGATACCTTCTTGCTCTTCCGGCGGAAGTCCTGCTACGAATGCTCTGACCTCTGCATTGTTCGGGTCCACGATCGGCAGATAGTTGTCGTTCCACGATTCTTGCATCCTCTGAACAGAGAGTTGAAACCTGGTATTCCAACGGTCCATTTCCGCGGTGCAAGTTCATGAACTGTTGGAAGCGGTAGAGGAAAACGTTCGCTGCTCCCTTCACGAAAAGCGGCCGCAAGAAACTCTTGAAGTACCGAACTCCGTTGTTTGCATCCTTCAGCCGATCCCTGTCGAGAAGTCTTTTGTGGATGGCTGCTTCACCTTTTAGCCGATGTAACCTGGACGTGTATCCCCTCGCTAGGCGTACAGGAACACAGGCACTCAGGTGTCTCCTTTTGCCACAGGCGCACAGCTGTATTCCACTGCACTAGAACCTTGAGCAACAGGCATGGATACATGCAAGTGATACGTGAGACAGACAGGCACCTGGATGTGTAACATTCAGTGTTTCACCCCAACCCTATCAGACCATACCATTGGGGGGGGGGGTTGGGAACGCCAGACGCCTGACCATATACACACAAACTCCTTGCACATACACACCGTTGACGGGGCTGCAGTTTTTGCTTGTACCGTGTTGTTGATGCTGGTGTTGTTGGCTTTGTATTGGTGTTGGTGTTTTTGGTGTTCTTGGTGGTGCTGTTGGTTTTGTTGTTGGTGTTGTTGGTGTTTGCGCGGGCGCGGCTGGTGCTGGTGCTGGTGCTGGTGCTGGTGCTGGTGCTGGTGCTGGTGCTGGTGCTGGTGCTGGCGCTGGCGCTGGTGCTGGCGCTGGCGCTGGCGCTGGCGCTGGCGCTGGGGCTGGTGCTGGTGCTGGTGCTGGTGTTGGTGCTGGTGCTGGTGCTGGTGCTGGTGCTGGTGCTGGTGCTGGTGCTGGTGCTGCTGGTGCTGCCGCCGCTGCTGCTACTGCTGCTGCTGCTGCCGCGGCTGCTGCTGCTGCTGCCGGTGGTGGTGGCGGTGGTGGTGCTGGTGGCGGCGGTGGTGGTGGTGGTGCTTTTGGTGTTTGTATGTGTTGGCGTTGCTAATGTTAATAATGTTGTTGTTGTTGTTGTTGTTGTTGTTGTTGTTGTTGTTGTTGTTGTTGTTGTTGTTGTTGTTGTTGTTGTTGTTGTTGTTGTTGTTGTTGTTCTCGTTCTTGTTGTTGTTCTTGGTGTTGGTGTTGGTGTTGGTGTTGGTGTTGGTGTTTTGTTGTTGGTGGTGGTGGCGGCGGCGTTGTTGTTGTTGGTGGTGGTTGTTAGTGTTGGTGCTGTTGCCGTTTCCGTTGCCGTGTTGTGGTTGTGGTTGTGATTGTTGTTGTTGTTGTTGTTGGTGGTGGTGTTTTTGTTGGTTGCCAGTGTCATTGACTGTCAACTGTCTTCTTCTTGTCGCTGTTGTTGCTGCTGTCGGTGGTGGTGCTGCTGGTTCTGCTGTGCTGTTGATGGGGTTGGTGTTGGTGTTGTCGTCATTGCTGTTTCTGTCCATGTTGGTCGTGTTGTTCTTGTTGTTTGTGTTGTGTTTCTTGGTATTGTTGGTCTTGTTACTGAAGATGTTCTTGTTGTTTTTGTTATTGATAGTGTTCTTGTTGGTGCTGGTCCTGGTGGTTGTGTTGGCGGTAGCGGTAGTAGAAGTAGCAGTAGCAGCAAACTTGTGAATCATTGGAACAGCTGTGGCGTCAAGGACAGACCAACGCACGTCCTGGACGGATTTTTTAGGATCTCTAGAGGATGCATGATGCCTTTGCATATGTTGGCACACAACAAATAGATTGCCAGCAACTAGACTATGCACTTCTGGGATTCATGATAGTGTCAAGTAGGAGCTTATGTGCAGGTTTCTCCGCCAACCTCTGGCAGAATTGGAGTCGGCGGCACAAGAATGTCCTTGAGAAAGTTCTGGCTTTGACTGTACCGTTGGTAGTCGGACATAGCAGTTCATGTAATTCGGAAGTGGAGGCCATCAATAGAGGCCGATGCTCTCTTGGGCCAGAGAGTTTTACTTCAGGATGAAAGTGTTTCCGTGGGTCGCGACGGGGGTAACTTTTCGTGAGAGCGGCGTCTCAACCGAGGTGACACGACCTACCTCAGCACGTGCTGGCGCCGCACCCCTGGTTGCGCCAGAGAGAGAGAGGCAGATAGACAGAGAGAGGAGAGAGAGAGAGAGAGAGAAAGAAAGAGAGAGAGACAGAGAGAGAGAGAGAGAGAGACAGAGAGAGAGAGACAGAGAGAGAGAGAGAGAGAACACTCGGCGTAGCGCGTGAGTGCAGGGTTGGAGGGGTCCTACCTCTCTGCCTCAGATGCCGTGCAAGCAAGCAAGCAAGAGAGAGATAGAGAGGGGCAGAGAGAGAGGCAGAGAGACACAGGGAGGGAGGGAGGGAAGGAGGGAGGGAGGAGAAGAGATGCTTAGAGAGAGACACTGCGCATCGGTATCTCGGATCTCTCCAAGGCCAGTCCGCAAGACATCGCTCGGGACTCCCAGATGTTTAGTCACAGCATCACCGGGAATTTCAAGCTTGTTTTAGTTGTTCTAGGTTCTTCCAATCTGCTGTCCTCGTTAAGGTAGCTCGCCACACCCCGACATCTGCACGGGTGGCAGCCGGGACTTCACAGCCACACCGGGGTGTGATTGCAGGTAATTCAGACATGATTGTCGTCACTTACAAAGGTCCCAAACTCTCCGACTCCTTCCATTGCAAGCTCCTCTGGCGGAGTGCGCATCATAGATGCTCCAGAGAAGGTGTTCCCCCCTACCGTCATTCCCCACAGTCGTTAGTTTGCATGTTTGAGGTGGCGGCAGACATTCGAATGGATATTCAGGCTCAACGGAGAAGCTGCCGAGAAGGAACCAAGCGCAGTCGAGACCTTGAGCTGGCCAGGCCCACTACGTGCTGAGGCACAGAGGGGAAGCGGGAAGAGGGTGAGGGTATGCGAGGGTGCCGGGACAGACATGTGCTCTTGGATGCTGCTGTGCATCTGAGCATGCTAGCGCTTCTGGTCGATTAGGATGGCGCAAACCCCGGCCAGCGTTGCGCGCTCCAGCACTGTGCCATCACGGCCTGTGATCCAAGGCTTGGCTAGCGGGTTGATTTTCGACACAATGGCTTGCCAAGTTCACAGCTGTTTCTGAGAAGACTGCCTGCTGTAGCCTGTGGTTGAATCATCGTCACGGCTTCGCTTGCGCTTTTGGAGGAACGCCGCAGACTGCACCGAGCACTCCTCGCCAGCCCAGCTCCCGAGGCCGAGCTGCCGCTAACACCAAGCCAAAGCCACCCTAAGGAAGATTTTGCCTTGTCGGAGTCGCGCCGCGTGCAAGTTTGGGTGTGGGTGTGTTGTGGGGGGCGGGATGTGTGTGTGCTTGTATACATCTATATATATATATATATGTTCTTACATATATATATATATATATCATTCATTTCATTCTCTGCGGTTGAGTCGGTAAACGACGCTCGCCTAGCAAGGTGAATTCAAACTGCATTTAATTGAAAGTGGGGTGGCGCAGAAATCTATTGACATAGTATGCGCTCACCGGACAGGGGTGGGATGTAGCCAGCAAACGGAAAAGCTGGCCCAACCCCACAACAAAATCAAAGATGGCGCATGGAAGAATGCCTGAGAATGCACGGCAAACAAAGGATGCTTTGTATTCCGTAAACGGCGATCAAAGCATCAGACAACGCACGATCCACATATCGGACCCAAGACGTGCAGGATCTTCCTCATGGGTATCAGCTGAGGCCATTCCTACACGGTTACAATACCCAGGATGTCTAACACCTTCATCGAGGTGATATCGGGACATCAAACTCAACCATAGCATGAAGGCCATAGGACCTCCACACGCAAATCTAAAGCGCTCCAGCATCACTCACTTACATGATCAGGAACTGCTAAGCCAGGATAGCGGAGTCAGCGTCATTAGATCGAAGGCCTGACGAGCCTCTGTTCTGCTTGATGGCGCACTGCTGGAAAGCCGACGTCTTCATGCAGCCAGCCGCAAATTCCTGACGAGCCTCTGCTCTGCTTGATGCCTCTCAGCTGAAAAGCCGGCGTCTTCTTGATGGCAGCCATCACGGTGAAGTGTGCGAGCATTGTCCTCCAAGCCATCTCCACACATATGTTCAACATGGCCACCTTGCGCAGCATGTCCTTCGAGCCCATAAACACCATCACATCGGGTGAAGTGCATGAGCTGCCAGGTTGCCGCTTGGTGGTGCAAACGCCCTCGCCTGACGAGCCTCTGCTCTGCTTGATGCCGTGCGGCCTGAAAGCCAGCGACTTCTTGAAGCCAGTCGCAGACTCCTTTATGGTGAGTGGTGCGAGCGAGTCCTCCCAGCCCATGTTCAATATGGCCACTCTGCACAGCATGTCCTTCGAACCCGTAAACACCATCGCAACAGGTGAAGGGCATGAGCTGCTAGGTTGCCGCTTGGTGATCCATTCTCCCTCGCATGACGAGCCTCTGTTCTGCTTGATGCCGCGCAGCTGAAAAGCCGGCCTCTTCTTGAAGCCAGTTGCAAACTCATCTGCTGTGTGGTCTGCGAGCATGTCCTCCGAACGAATGCTCAACAAAGTCACCTTACACAGTGTGTCCTTTGCGTCCATGATCGCCATCATGTCGGGTGAATGCAAAACCTGAATGCCCAGCTTGTGCATGGCACACTTGCCGCTATGCATTGCTTGCCCGTAGCCGGCAGACGCACCCATGGCGGGTGCTGGGGCCTACAATATTCCTGCCCTGCGCAGGCGATTTGGGCCCTATATATATATATGTGCCATGGACCTTTATGTATAGTTTGAGTCAGCCTTTGGTCGACTGAATGGGTAAGGCTTCGGCAGTTTGACATGCCGCTGCAACATGTAGTGACATAGTGTTTGGCTTCGTGTGCACCCGAAATGAGCGCCTTGCCGCAATCTAAAGTTGTCCGGGCCACAGGCCACAACATGACATCTTAACTGAAAAATCTTCTTCGATATATGTACAAGTAGAATAAGCCCCTAATCGATTGAATGGACACGGCCTTAGTCAGGCAGCTTGATCGGTGGGCGTTGCCTTTAGTGAAAAGAAGATAAGAGAATGTAGTGTAGAGAGCAAAGCGAAAGGAACGGAGCATGATTCCTTTATTCAAATTCACGACGCCACCGCCCACAACTCACAGCCAGGCACGAATCACATCAGGAGTTAGTTCACTTGGCTTCCTGGCAGTTAAATTATAAAACTATGAAGACAATCAGAGAAGTCAAATCATTTGTAGTTTAAGATAAGGAAACCGAATGAAATCATGCTTTGACTGTAAATGTACGGGGCTTTGTGATGAACGAAATAGTGACCAAGAAAACTAACCACAGATCCACCATCCGAGTTCCAGCCGTGAAACAAGTCCAAGTCAACACAATGAAGTCAGTCTTTTGTTTAGTTTGTTTTAGTTAATGCAAAGAAGTGAAAATAGAAAGTATGCGCGATTAAGACAAAAACAGACAACATAGGAACGACATCACCCTTTACCAACAGTTATTTGTCTATCTATAATCTTTTCCGTCTTGGAGATGTGGTGATTGTGGAATGGAATGAAATGAGAGCGTGTTTGTTGCTCTCTTCAGTTCACGCACCACACATTCTGGAGACTTATATTGTAGGCTTAGATCTCTCTTTAAATGGGATCTTCTAATGATTCTAATGACAATATGACATCGAATCTTCTGACAACTTTTCTCTTGTAGGATCATGCCACGTGGCTGTAATTAAAAGAGCTAGATATAACAGGAAGAAAAGCGTGTTTCCTTACCTTTTATTCACATTAAATTGGGCTCTTTATGAACGAAACAAGGAACCCACAAGATATGAGAATGTTGCGTGTCTCATCTTATTGCAGCAAAGAGAAGCGAATAACGATTGCATGTTCCGTTGATTCAAAAAGATACAACACAATACGAACGGAACCAGAAACCAAGTCATTAATTTCCAAGGTGTCTGACGGTTTGTGTCCTACGATCAAAGCCCAAGTCAACCAACAGAAGTTTTCTGTCCATGAAGAGGCAATTTTGGTTTCATTTGTTTCAATTAAGTAACAGGTAGGTGACAGAAGGACCGCGGTCTTTTTCATTGAACAAAATGTGTTCTTTATTCCCACAAAGCCAAGGTAACGAGTGAAAGGTGGAACAGTAAGAAGGAACGATGTGCCTGCTTAAATGAAACAAAGACAATGAAGCGGAGCAAAAACTTGCTTTATTTCAGTTGAATGCGGCACACGTTTTCATCCTTTGTTTCACCGCACAAGACACACCACAATTAAACCCAACAACAAAATGTCAGCAGGCGATCTCACGGTTTCGTTCATCATTGTTTTGCGTAATTTAAACATAAAGAAGGAACTGATGCATGGTTTATGTCTATTAAGCGAAGCACAAAGAAAACGAAAACATGAGCCGACATGGAGGTGCCATCAGAATCCCTTTATAAGAAATTGGGATTCATGAGCCTATTGTCCCTGGCGAACCACAAATCAAGGGTTAACCGATGATGAGTGAAAGATGAGAAGTGAATGGTGTGCATGGATGAATGACAGAAGGAACGCATGCTTTTCGCTTATTAAAACTAACATCATACATGCACGACTCATGACACAGAAGAATGATCCAGATGAAGCCCTTGTATGCATGGTGCTGGCAAAGCAGGCATTTCCTTGATTTGATTTGTTTTCGCTTTAGTTCAAGAAAGCCCACCAAGTCTCAACAAAGGACACATCACAAGATAGGAAATTTCATGAAGAGATCGAGTTAGATGAAAGAAGTCTTTCACCATTAACATCCTCAATTCCCTGTGATATAACCCTATCATTAGTTTCCTGGTCATTCTGTTCTCGCAAGAAATGACATGAAGGGTGTGAAAGGAACCGTGCGTTCCGTGCGCTTATTCCTCTCCCTTGCATGTCATATCTTGGTCTAACCGTTCATTCTGTTCCTTCTTTCGTTCCTTTCTTGTTCGGGTCAGTACCGTCGAAAGGAATGGAAGCGTGAATGAGCCAAGCACAAAAGGAACGAAAACAGGAACTGAACGGAAACAGCAATCGTAGTTGTAGGAAAGGAAAAAGGATGTAAGCCTAAAATATGTTAGCTTTGATTTCTGCTTATTTACCTTCATTATTTTCACTTTCTACTTTGCCTTTTATGACCTTCATGCTGTCTCCTCTTTGATTACATTACCAGCACATAAAACAGAAAAGGGAAAGATAATTAGAATGAAGAGCCGGGAAGATAATTAGACTGAAGAATCCAATACTTGTTTTTCCTTTGTGCTTTAATATGAAACGAAATGAATGAAGCGTAAGAGACGCACGGCTTGCACTTCGTTTCATAATTGCAGACAACGAAATGAAACAAGAGCCACAAAACCCAGCTTTAAATGAATTAAACCATGCCTTCGTTTCTCTATGTTACCTTCAATTCAATTACATTGGCTCTTTTGGGTTCCGTTCATTCTTCACTCCATTTTATCATAATAAGAGAATAACAAAGTGAGGCGAATGAAGAAACACAAACGAAGTGTATGTTTTGATCATCTCGCTTGGCCTTGCTACGAATGTAATCAGGCACAAGGTTGACCGTGGACTCGCGAGTCATTCTCTGAGTTTAACCGCCAGTCACGGTACATCCAACATTCCGTTTTCCTCACATCTTTTTCCAAGCTCACTGCCAAGCATGGATCCCACAAGCTTTAATTAAACCTAATGCGACAATATGGCAATGAAATGTAAGCGCGCCTTTTGTTGTGTTGGTTTTCATTTGCTCTTTCGGGTTGTGCATTTCATTGTAAAGGGAAAAGTTGCAAGAAAACACCAACAAGACCCAAACTAGCATAATGAAACGAAGCAAAAGGCGCGCATCCTTTACCATTCTGTTCCTTGCATTACACTAGTTTGTCCTTTTGGGGTTCGCTTCGCTCCACATCCTACATTGACTGGCTTTCCTGTAATCAAAGGTGGTGTAGTTTAAAGTGAACGAAGACAATGTAGCATAAGAGAAAGCGTGCTTCGTTCATCGTGAAACGCACCACGGGGTGAACGAGACAAACGAATCAAACTCTCATGTACTGAAACAGAGGAAAACGTGCGTTCCTTACATTCTCTTCATTTCGTTAGTTTAGCATGGGTATTTTGGTTCCCTTCACTTCCCACCTTACACTAAAATGGGTATTTTGGTTCCCTTCACTTCCCACCTTACACTAAAATGAGTTTATAATGCTGGAAGTACAACTGGAATCTAATGGCATCTTTATAGGTAATCTATAGTGGTATCTTCTAAGTTTATATGAATGAAGACAGACGCAAAAGAGCCAGATTTAGTCAATGAAAGATCAACTCGCGCATGCTTACTTTTTGTAATCAGGGCTTTTGCAGTCAACGGTCCAATTCCTGGCGTGTTACTCGTTGAGACCGTGTTTCGTTCATGCGTTCGTTCACTTGTTTCTCCCTGACACTTCGTTCCTTGAAAATCAGGAACGAACTCATTCACTTCATCTCACCCTTCACTCAGAATTGTTTCCCTGTTGTTTCATGCGCTAAACGATAATGAGGTGAATGCAAAAGAGCGAACGCACGCTTTCTGGAGATCTGGAACTCGTTTCAAAACCTCTGTGAGTTTGGTCTCTGGGAAACTGGAATTCTTTTTAAATTTTTTAAATTTTTAGAATTTTTGAAATTTTTAAAATTTTGAAAAATTTGGCCTTTGGGGGTCTGGAATTCTTTTTAAATTTTTTAAATTTTTAAAATTTTTGAAATTTTTAAAATTTTAAAAAATTTGGCCTTTGGGGGTCTGGAATTCTTTTTAAATTTTTAAAATTTTTAAAATTTTTGAAATTTTTAAAATTTTTAAAAATTTGGCCTTTGGGGGTCTGGAATTCTTTTTAAATTGTTAAAATTTTTAAAATTTTTGAAATTTTTAAAATTTTTAAAAATTTGGCCTTTGGGGGTCTGGAATTCTTTTTAAATTTTTAAAATTTTGAAAATTTTTAAAATTTTTGAAATTTTTAAAATTTTTAAAAATTTGGCCTTTGGGGGTCTGGAATTCTTTTTAAATTGTTAAAATTTTTAAAATTTTTGAAATTTTTAAAATTTTTAAAAATTTGGCCTTTGGGGGTCTGGAATTCTTTTAAATTTTTTAAAATTTTTAAATTTTTAAATTTTTTAAAAATTTGGCCTTTGGGGGTCTGGAATTCTTTTTAAATTTTTAAAATTTTTAAAATTTTTGAAAATTTTAAATTTTTAAAAATTTGGCCTTTGGGGGTCTGGAATTCTTTTTAAATTTTTAAAACTTTTAAAATTTTTAAAATTTTTGAAATTTTTAAAATTTTAAAAATTTAAAAAGAATTCCAGACCCCCAAAGGCCAAATTTTTAAAAATTTTAAAAATTTCAAAAATTTTAAAAATTTTAACAATTTAAAAAGAATTCCAGACCCCCAAAGGCCAAATTTTTAAAAATTTTAAAAATTTCAAAAAGTTTAAAAGTTTTAAAAATTTTAAAAGAATTCCAGACCCCCAAAGGCCAAATTTTTAAAAATTTTAAAAATTTCAAAAATTTTAAAAATTTTAAAAATTTCCAGACCCCAAAGGCCAAACTTTTAAAAATTTTAAAAATTTCAAAAATTTTAAAAATTTTAAAAAGAATTCCAGACCCCCAAAGGCCAAATTTTTAAAAATTTTAAAAATTTCAAAAATTTTAAAAATTTTAAAAATTTAAAAAGAATTCCAGACCCCCAAAGGCCAAATTTTTAAAAATTTTAAAAATTTCAATAATTTTAAAAATTTTAAAAATTTAAAAAGAATTCCAGACCCCCAAAGGCCAAATTTTTAAAAATTTTAAAAATTTCAAAAATTTCAACAATTTTAAAAATTTAAAAGAATTCCAGACCCCCAGAGACCAAACTCACACTGCCCACAGAGCCTGCCCTTTAACTGCTCATACTAGAAGAAGCAGTTACTCAAATAGCGCAGAGAGGTCCTACGCACATATATATATATATATATATACATATATATATATATGTATATATGTATAAGTATATGTCTTGCCTTTTCGGTAGGCACGTGTCCGGAGGATGCGCCTCTCGCATCAAATCCAATGGTGAAACAGGGATGGAAAAGAGCAACCCAGAGGGGAGCTCACACCACCGCCGGGCTCAACTCTAAAGCCACTCCTCACGAGCCATGTCCGGACGGGCTCAAGGCACTCGCGGGCAAGTCCAGATGGCAGCTTCTGCTGACATCTCTGCCTCTCTTTGATGTACACCTCACTCATCGCCCTCTAGTACGTCTTCCATTGAGAATCCGTCTTCTTTCTCGTTTGCTCCATTCTGGTGACTCTCTGCTCCGCCTTTCTCTCATGATTCAGGGCCGTGTGAAAAGAATTCAGGTAACCATCCGCCCCGGGCTCGGACTTGGTGTCCGCCACCGCGTTTGGAACTCCACCGCGACCGTGCTGCGTATTGCGGATCATTGAGCCACGCGGCCTCCATGGAGCGAATAGGCCAAAGCGTCCCCAGGATGGACCAAAGGCCTTTGGCGGCCAGGTGGTGGCGTGGGGCCAGAAGGGGAGACTCGGATCCCACGGTCGGCCAGATGTGAGAGTCCGCCTGGGCCGCGTGCTTGAACATGTGCGTCGATCTGGAGCGGAAAGTCAAGCAGACTTCACCAGCTGTGCAGTCGAACTGAGTTGACTACAGTGATTTTTCCACACAATCACAGCGACACAAGTAGGGTCTGCGCTTCTCCACGCGCGACGCCGGGGGGGGTTAGCTATGCGCCTACATATCTGAAATGCATGCATGTTCGCTATCAGTTGCCCTTGCCAGGTGTGCCAGAGGCAAGCAAGGCAACCGTCAGTGCATATGGAACTTTCAACTTGCCTTCCGGCTCCAAAGTGCGATGGTCCAGGTGGCTCACCGCATGGCCGGGTTCCAAGCCGAAGCGCAGCAACGCGAACGATGCTTAAGGCTTTGTTCTGCTTTGTTGCTTGCGGCCCTTTTGGCCGAGGTTGCATCGCCCAACCCGTCACATCGTGCCGCGTGCTTACTGCAAATATTGCAAAGCCCGCAGAAGACGAGAAACGAACTGCCGGTGGAGTACTGCGACCTAGGGTTTCAGGCATATCCACGGATTGCAGACGGATTGCTGAGCGGACGTAATCCTTCGCAGATCGCTGTATCGGTTCGCGAAGGTCACTCTCTCGAGCTCTGCGCGCACAGCCCGTGCCGACAACCAAGCGACGACTGTCAACGACACGACCAGCCCTCCGGCCCTTATCCTTCTGGACTGCAGGTTCCAGAAGTGCGCCCGGATCAACAGGCTGCAATTTGGGTGCGGACGGTTGGTTCACCGAAGTTGAGGTTTCAATCATGATGTCAAGATGAGTCGAGGCGACCAGCCAGGCGCGCTACGTCGTTCGCCCTGTGGTGTCCGGTCCTTGGCGGGCAGAGATGTGGCAAGATTCGTAGACGCAGCGCACAATGGCAGGGTGGGCAGCAGAGTGGCTGGCTCGAGCCCCGTCCAAGTTTCCCGGCGCGTTGTAACAGGCGACTGCTGCGCGACGGGTCCTGACACGCTCCAGCCCGGAAAATCATGCAGTGGCTTCCTTTGTTCAGGCCATGGAGCCCAGGCCACGCCGAGCACTCCACGTCAGCCCACTTCCCGAGGCACGAGTTTTGCAGGTTCGACTTCTGCTGTTCTGCAGATGGCAGACTGCAGGCGTCGTGGCACCAACTGCTGGCTCCCCGGATTTCGTGCTGCTGTTGGCGTGCAAGGTGGTAGTCAAGGCCAGTGACTGGCTCCAGGCTCGAATGGCCTATCCCACCGCATGGGCATATGGCCGCGTGCGCTGAACGCTTAAAGATAGACTCGTCTGAAGTCTTTGAATCATCGAACGGCCGCAGAGTTGCCAAGTTGCATCGTGAAAGCAGCGGCGATCCCATCCAGGCAGCAACCAACAGCCCAACCCCGGCCTCCCAAATGCTGAGCTTTGCCTCTGCGTCCGATACCAGTATTTAATTTTCTAGTACCAAGAATCCCACCAATCGGTGGATGCTCATTCGACGAGCTGTTTCTACCCTTGGCGCGACGCCAAGTCTGGACTGCTTCGTGCACCGGACTGCGGTGCATTCAGTAGAGGACCTCCAGCAGGCCCGAATTACGCAACTAGTAAATAGGCTGCCGATAGATCCGCCATGAAGCGGAATGGGAGGTCCGATACAGACAGTGTGAAAATGAATCCAATTTCGAAATAGCGGCGAAGCAAAGGCAATCCCGGATCGAAAGGAGTTGTGAGCAGGAATGGTTGCAGAGATTCCATGGACATGGGACCAGCTTGGGAGCAATTCTCTATGACATGTTGAGCGATCATTTTTGTCCGACGCTGCTATTCCAATCTACGTCTGAAATAAGCTCTGCGCAGCCCGCATGGATGCAAGAGAAGGCTTGATGTCTTGCCTCAGTGATACGCTGACTGACAAGAGCTGCGCGGCAGGCCGTGGCGGCGACTTTGGGTGAACCGCAATTGAGGCGCCAAAAACGAGCTCTGCCGTCCGACCGTATAGCATATTTAACTTGACGAGAGCGGCCAGAGCTACGTAAACAAAGCAGTGCACTCGCCTAGAGGCATATTGTGACTGGTGCGTGAAGCGGAGCAGTCATAATCATCTCTGAGATTGAAATGTATGTCACTGTATGTCCCTTAAAACGCTACGAGTGGGTGAGGTGTAAGTTACAGTAGGGTTCAGGGCTTGAGGGCTTTCTTTGCAAGGTGGTGGCAGCTCACTTTGTCGCTTGCCGTATTACTGCACATGATCGTATATTATTGTGTATGACTGCACAGCATAATGTTGTATGAAGTATTGTGATCTGCTGTTGTATTGACAGTATCCTGTAGTACGTGTTGTTCATCCTCCGCGGGGGCGAACCGTGCCATGAGTATCATGAATGTCGCGCCTGCACAAAGATCCTTTCGAAGCCGCTGCGCACGCAAGAAACCGTAAACCTCGGCATGTGTAGCAACATGTCACAGATTCACCATTTCGTGACAATGGCAAAACCTCAAGACGCCGAAAGTCACCAGAATAGATCTTTGATAGGCCATTCTCCATCATGCACAATAATCCGAAACTACGGCCAGCACGAACTGCAACATGTTTCCCAAAATCATCAAAAACTAGTTTGCAAAGCCGATGTGGTAAGAAGGCCATTTGTATGGCCTTGTTTTGTTTGCTGTTCCTTCTTCCTCCTCTTTCCGTGCTTTCCACGAAGGCATCTCAAGAACACTTGGAGGCAGCACCTGCTGAATTGTCAGTTGGAATATGTTGGAATTCAGGAAGCAGCTTTTCTTCAAACAGCGCATGTTGGTGTGGACCCCTAAATTGGGGAAACTTGGATTGCAAAGGTGTATCGATGGTCAGCAGCTTACACGGAGACTTTATTGAAAGGTAAAGCAAGTTCATGTGCACTGGGCCCCGTTGACTGTGGTGTCCACGAGGCATTTTGGTTCCACGATTTGTTCTTTTTGTTTCGATCCTTGTTGGCTTCATGGCATCCAAAGAGATCCTGGACAAGATCCGCCAGCTGGAAGAAGAAGTCCGTAAGCTCAGAGATGCCCCACCCGTATGTGCAGTCACAATGCGATTGGGCTTATACGTACATGCACATATCTACTTTGTTGCGCATGCATATATGTATATATATACATACACATTGACATATACATGTGTATGTTTATATATATATATATATGGTCACGCCCCCCCCCCCCCCATGATCCATACCATGTTTTTTTCTACCTCCTGCTGCTCATGCTTCGATTTCTACATGACTTCACCTACATACAAAATCATCGGTATTCGCGGTACTTTCTGCACCTAGCATCTACTTAGCTCTACATGTTGTAATTTGTTCTCACATGTTATATCCCCACGAAACCCGAAACGGATTCTGATTTCACTTTCGGGCTCCGCTCTTCCATCCAAAACCTGGCACTCCATGTTTCAGGAGGCATCACCGGTGGTTGTGCAAAAACTTCAACATGTTGCCTGTCACTGTCGCCATGTTTTGGTGCCGATGCCAATACTCAAACTGGCAGCTTCGAATCTTCCTGGTCATTGCCTGATTGCCTGGAAAGCGTGACACATACTTCAAGTGTGTTCATAATATTATGGTACTAACGCTAATACTACTACTAATAATTCTTATCACAATATTTATACTAACATCAATATTTGCAATAGTATTGATACTCCTACGAGTACGAATACATAAACTCTTGTGGTGTTAACAATAATGCTATCACCAACAGTGATACGGATATTGATAATCTGTTGTATATTCATGAATGCCAGTACTATTACCAGCATGAACACTTATATTATGGCTAATACGACTATGCATAGTCTTAGTTCTAATATCAACATCAATACTCCTACGAATACCAATAGTATATTCGTATTGATATGAATACTAATCTCCTTACTAATAGACACCTGCATATATTAATGTACATAAAAATACATACCACTATCTTAAGATACAGATATATACATTAGTGCATTCATGTACTAATGTTTTGGCATAAACATATACCCATATACCAATGTAATAATATACTTCCCGTTAATGTATGAATATGCTATACTAATATGTGAGTATACTAATATACGACTACTGCAACATGCAAGTATACCGACATGACAAATTAGTAGACTAATATGCCAACATACTGATATACTTGTAAATATGACTAGACAATATACAGCACACATACTAGTAAACTAATACACCAATATACTAGTGTACTCGTGCACCAGTTGTATTAACATATCAAATATACAAGTATGCAAGTATACAAATATGTTACTGTTCGAATGCATTAATAATCTATTGATATACTAGTCGTGCTGTATTACTGACATTGACACTGGCACTAGCGATAACTCTAACACGAGCATGAGCACTGACACTAATTTATATTTACTAATACTGACATGTATACTATTACAGCAAACACTAGTACTCATATTATTAAGAACAGTACTCATCGTAATATCGATACTTCCACAAAACTATCACGTAACTCATGTGCCGCGCGTCTGGTGCAACATGGCATGTCAAAGTATATGTTGTATATCTACTGCAAATGTTTTACTTCACAGATTGTCGTCGGGTGTGGTGTGTTTTGATACAATATCTCAAGGAATTGGTGGCATCGAGAGCATCTTGCAAGGATATGTCACCCCCGTCGCGGATCATGCTGGAAAAGAGGAAAAGAGGGACACAAACGATGACTTTCACTCGGGAGAGAACTGCAACGTATATGTCGTGGAACATACCGCACCTTGACATGGCATTAAAACAAAGCATATGCCATGTGTATACACGTGACAAACAAAGACATAATAGGAACACAGCATCCAAGGTTAGCAAATGCCGCCTGGCTCGAAAATCCCCAAAATTTGTAAAGCCTGAAATGCGAAAACACTGGCAGGGATCAAAAATCACCAAAATTCCCAAATTCGTGGCATCTATGGGGCCATGGGTGTTTAGTTTTGCAAAATTTTGAGATTTTCGAGCCTGGCAGTGTTTTAGCATCCGACGTTGACGAAATGCCGCCAGGCTCGAAAATCACCAAAACTTGTAAAGCCTGAAATGCGAAAACACTGGCAGGGATCAAAAATCCCCAAAATTCCCAAAATCCTGGCAACTATGCGGAGTGAGGGGCCATAGTCTTTGACATTTTGGTGATTTTGGGGATTTTTGATCCCTGCCAGTGTTTTCGCACTTCAGGCTTCAGGAATTTTGGGGATTTTCGAGCCTGGCAGTGTTTTAGCATCCGACGTTGGCGAAATGCCGCCAGGCTCGAAAATCCCCAAAATTTGTAAAGCCTGAAATGCGAAAACACTGGCAGGGATCAAAAATCCCCAAAATTCCCAAAATCCTGGCAACTATGCGGAGTGCGGGGCCATAGTCTCTGACATTTTGGGGATTTTGGTGATTTTTGATCCCTGCCAGTGTTTTCGCACTTCAGGCTTCAGGCATTTTGGTGATTTTCGAGCCTGGCAGTGTTTCAGCATCCGAAGCTGCCCACCTCCCATGATCCACTGCTTACCAAAAGCAAGCATATTATGGATCATGGGGGGGGGGCGTAAGCATATATATATATATATATATACATATATATATATATACATATATATATATATATACATATATATATATATATATAT
>CAJNDT010003154.1:0-25002 GCA_905221615.1 Symbiodinium sp. CCMP2592
ACACACGCAATAACCAACCCCGCACAACTTGTCAAGGACACCGGCTGAGACTTCGAAGCCTTCAAGAAGCACTACCTGGCCACGAAATGCAGTCTCACGCTCCTGACGCCGGCGCCGCCCTGAATGCTTCCCGGGAACAAAAAAACCCACCAACGAACCACGTGCAGAGAACGGACGCGCCCCTTCGTCGCGCGCATAGGCCGGAAGAATCACAATCGACGAGGCCCAGAGCACGAAGCAAGACCCGGCGTCTATTGCAAGCACGCAAGTCCACCCAAACATGCCCGTGACACACGTGCCGGCACGCCGAAGGCATGGAAGACCACCCCGACGACGGCACCACGCCGGAACACTCGCACAGGCCGCAGCGCGAAACATGCAAGCCAGCGAAGGAAGCAGGCCCGGCGACAAGCAGCAGAAAAGGACGGCAGCGACACGACCCCGAAGCCAAGCACGGCAACAACCAAAACCAGACGCTCTGCCGCAGAATCCCCTGCAGGTTCCCAAGCCGCGAAAGCACCAGCAAAGATGGACGGCCGCGAACGAGATTGAACTGGAGCAGGAGTTCCGCCGAACAGAGGCTCCGACTGCACCCGTAAAGCCAGTAAAACGCAGCATGACCAAGAAGACATCCAACAAAAAAAAAAAATGCCGCAGGACCAAAAAACCTTGGCGGCGGCCGCCACGCGACAAAAAAATGCGGAAACGCTGGCGGCGAGAAGCCAAGGACAACGCAACAACATGCCGCGCGCTCCACGAGGAGGGGGCAAACTCACTTCGGACGACCAGCCGGAGCTGGACACCGGCATCGAGGCAGGGCCCTCCGCTTCGGATCTTCTGCCACAGCCTTGCCCAACAAACCCACCCGATAGCAAAAAGCCCAAACGTCAAATCCCCCGAAACAGACAGCCCACGCTCGCAAGGAGCACTTCCGCGGAAGGCTGAAGTTGAAAAAGATGAAGGGCGACGGCAACTGCCTGTTCCACGCGCTCGCAGAAAAAAGCCACGAAGAAGGGGAACAAGTGCGAACCCAGATCATCCAGTACCTGCAGGAGAACGCAGCCTCTCAAGAAGACGAAGAACAAGTAGGAGCCTGGACCGAAGAGGCCGAGTACCTCGAGAGCGACCCGGGCCACTGGGGCGGAGACACAGCCATCGTCGCCTTCAGCCTAAGGAGACAGCAGCGCGTGATCCTACACTGGCGCGAAGACGACGGCCACATCCAGACCTACGAACGCACGCACATGAAAGTGCGGGCAGCTGCACGGCGAGTCCAGCTCGCGGAGCACGACGACGCCGAGGCCATCCACCTCTGGTACAACGGAAGAAACCACTACGACCGCCTCGTCCTCAAACAAGACCAACCGCCCGATCCGGGCCCAAGCACTTCCGACCATCCCGGCGAACCACAAGATGCCGAAGAGGCGCCACCCCTGCCACCGCCGCCGGCACCCCACCCGAAGCCACGCCCGCCCAAGCGCCAGAAGACCACAACCGACCAAGCCAACGGCACACGCCCGACCCACTCAAAGGAACTCGCGGAGCCAGCAGAAGCAGGAACGCCCGACGAAGCCCAAGGCGGTGAGCCCAGCCTCCTCGAGGAGCTGACACGCATACCCGTTGCCGCAAAACCCACGCAGCGCCACCCCAGACGAAACCTGGAAGATGCGCTCAAGCGCTTCGCCAAAACCCGCCTACGAGCCCAGACGCTGATACCACCCGACGCCAAAGCCGAGAACGTGGACAAGGGCGAAGCCTGGCCGCGGGTCTTCTGCGCATTCCAGTAATGCACGTGGTCCTCGTTCTCAGGAACGGAGCAGGAACTGCACCAGCACGTCAGAGACGCTCACGCAGAAGAGCTGAAGTTGGTCGCCCAACACCTTCCCCGGCCCCTGCCTAGCGACGCCATCACCAGCATCTACAACGAAGCCATCGCACTGCAATGCCGAGAAGCCGCACCCGTCGCGGGCAGCTCACGAGACAGAAGCGCGCTGCGGAGCTTCGCCGAGGCCACCAGCAAGGACAACGTGGAATCGCTCATTTGCTTCAGCTGCGCCTGCATTCACCCGCGCACAGCCGACACGCCGGCCAACAGCCGCATCGGATGGCGCAAACTCATCCAGAGCCCCGCCAGCAACGACGAAAGCCACGCCGAAAGCACCGCAGAACTGCACGAGCTGCTCAACATCGACAAGTACCTCAGCTACTACGACGACCTCGCCGGAGACGCAAAGCTCACAGACGTGGCCAACTTCGACGACTGGACGGTAACCATCCCCGGATTCGGCAACATCCTGTGCTGCCCGGAGGACCATCGATGCCAAGCCCGCCCCGAGCACCCCAGCCAGCACACACTCTGCGAGCACTGCGAAGTGCCCCTCTGCAGCGAGTGCGAGGAGGAGCTACGAAAAGGCCGGCTGCCGCCCCTCAGCCTGTGCAACGACATGTGGACCGGATACTCGCCAGCACGCCTACACGAAGAAAAGGTCACCGTCATGGAGATGATCTGTGCGAGCCCCTGCGTCACCACGCTGGTCTGCATGGCCATGGAAGCACGGCACCGCAGCGAGGGAACCACCCTCGACGAACAAGCCCAGCACGCGAACCACCGCCTCGGAGCCCGAGGAAACGCCCTCACCTTCCCGCTGCCGTGGGAGGACGTGCTGCGCAACCTCCAAGCGCACGAGGAAGCAGTGGCGGAAACGCAGCGAGCAGCAGCGGCAAACGAAGAGCCGCCGCCGCCGAACATACCACGCGCAGGAGCGGCACTCGGCGACGTGGTGAGGGTCCTCCTGAAGACCAACAAGACAGGCAAGACCGGCGAGTCGGAAATCAAAACCCTGCTCCACCAAGCAACGGTGCGAAGAGAAGTGGTCGTCAACCTCATCCTGGACCTGCAACGCCTGGGCCACCCCGCCTTTCAGCACCTGCGACAAGAAGCCGTGCGCGAGGCCGCAGCACAACTGCCGGAAAGCGGCGTGCCCCCGGAGGTGCTAAAGGTCATCCACGGCATGAGAGAAGAGGACGAGACGAGCCAGAAACTGCAACCGCAGAAAGCAGCAGCGCCAACGGACGCCCCGGCTGAAGACGTACAGCAAGCCGGCGCCATCTTCGCCAATCAGCGCGCCCGCGCGGTCCTTCCGGAAGGCTGCAACCAAGACAGAGAGGACCAAACCTCCGTGGCCACGGCCGCCCTCAACGACCTCGAGGACCAACTCCGAAGCAAGCAGCAGACCGAAAAGATCCTGGAAACCTACGAGGTGCGAACAAGCAACATACTCGTGGACCAGTTCCAGCCGCTCTACTTCGCTACGGCCTTCAGCTTCTGCTTCGCCCACGGCACCGCTTGTCCCGACGTCAAGAACAACCAGCAGGGGGCCCGCAACAACCGGCAGCAACGGCGGAGGAGCAGGAACCCCGACGCCCCCGAGGTGGAAATCCACGCATGGGCGGCGGCCATGCAGCGTCGAGCCGAGACCCAATTCCGACGCGACTGGACCTTCGGCTTCACCCTCTGGAACTACCTCTTCAGGACCATGGTGAACCTCCAACAAAACACCTTCATCTACAGCGTCCCCGACGACCACAACGGACGCAGAGCACTCACCAGCCAAGAGATTCTGGAAGGCGGCAAAGAAATCCAAAAAAAAACTACTCAAAGGGCATTACCTCGACGTCAACGGCCAGACGAAGGCCGTCAACGGGGATCTGAGCAAGGTGCGCTTCGCCACCGGGCTGGGGACAGCAGCCTTGAAGGCGCGCAGAACCAAAAAAAAAAAAGCCCCCGACGCCACGGAACAGAAACTACTACGACCGGAAAACACAAGCTTACATACGTAGACTCGCAACCCCCCCCCCCCCCCTGCCTGCAACGACACGACGAAAGAAAGCCAAAGAGCCACAGGTCCTGGACAACACGGCGGCGCGCAGCAAGAACACCCCCGGCACCCACGAGGTGCGCACGACCATGCGCCACCAAACCCACGCCAATCGAGTCTGCCACGGCACCCCGCTCTTCGTGACCTTCTCCCCGTCCGAACGAGACAACACAGTGATGCTGCGCCTGGCCCGCGCCCGGCAATCCGACCCCAGCCTCGGGCAAGAGACCGAGACCAATCGCGCCGCGCAGAGCCGAAGCAAGCCCGAACTGGACGTGGAGTTCTACAAGCTGAACCCGGAAGCACTCGCCGCGGAGCTGCCGCCCTACGACGAACGAAGAGCCATTCTGACCAAAGATCCCGTGGCCTGCGCGGACGGCTTCCGCATCCTGGTACAGCTCGCGCTCCGGCACCTCTTCGGCGTCCGCTACTGCCCAAAATGCCCCGACTGCGCGAATTCCGACAGACCCTGCACGGATGCGTTCGGCAGCAACGCTATGGCGTGCGGAGGCATCCTCGGCCGACTCGACGCCGCCTACGGCTCCATCGAATGCCAGAAGTCCGGGGTGCTGCACATCCACTTCCAGGCCTGCTCCTCGAACAACACCTACTATAGACAGAAAACCACCAACCCACTACAAGCATGCTTGCCCGCACCACACGAGAAAACCGCCAGACACCATACCCCACCCAAACACAAGAAGAACGACACAAGCCGAAGCCTCGACCGCATGCTCGCCTCGCCCGCAGCTCTTCCTCCAGTGCTTCCACCAGTTCAAATCCCTCTCGGAGTTTCACGCGCTGAACCCGGAGCACAAGATGGACCTCTTCCAGAAATACTGCACCTACACCGCTCACGTCAGCCGCACCGTCTACCAGGATCCAGAAGAATGGGAGAAGAAGCGCCAAGAAACGGAAGAAAAGTGGCCCGCCTACCGCGACTCCCTGCTGGCCCTAAGCCGCCCCAACTATCAGAGGGCCGACGCATCCATGGACGATCCAACCTGGCGGCGGCTCTTCCTGGACGAGGACGTGGAGGCCCTGCAGCAGCTGAAACAGCACCACGTGCACCTTCCCAAGAAAGCCGGCGGCCCGCGCCTGCCGCTGGATCACTGCCGCGACAAAAAAGACCCCACCAAGTGCAAGTCGGGCTTCCCGCGCGAGATGCAGCTCACCGACACGACGACGCTGGTATGTCAAGGCCTTGCAGAAGAGATGGGCATGGCCACAAAGGGCAAGCGCAGCGCCCTCGGCCGGCTGTGGGGGCCGTGCAACGACCCGAACCTCAACGGCAACCATCCAGCCCTGCTGGCCGCCCTCCGCTGCAACGGAGACGTCCAGGTGCCCTATCGCTTCCCGATCACCGAAGACCTCCACGCAGCGTCTGGACGCTGCGGCAAAGACTGCCCCGCCCAGGCCAACCTGCACGAAATGATCCAGCAAGCCCAAGTGAACCAGGCCGCGCAGGCGGGCTACGCCTGCGACTACAGCAACAAGCGGAACCCCATCGCCGTCAACGAGGTCCAGGAGTGGAAGAAGAGCCAGAACGACCTGCAGGCGGAGCTTCAGAACAACCCCTCCAGCGGCTACGTCGGCGCCCGCGTCTCGAAGCGCCTCATGACCGACGCCTTCGCCCGCGGCGTCGTCCGCGGCTCCGTGGAATGCGCGAACCTCATCGACAACGCCGGCCACAACGACCCCACCGCGGCGGAAACCATCAAGACCGCCCAGGTCGTGGAGATGTCCCTCAAAACCGGCATGGAGCTCTTGCGAAGAGCCATGGAGAACCGACCCTGGCAAGACCGAGAACAACTGCAAAGCGACCTCCACAGGAATTCAAACGCGCAGGGAAAAAGAAAGATCATCGCCCGACCGCAACTGTGGACCGTCTACGGGAACCGTGGAAGCGACCCACGCGTCCGACCCCTCTCAGCCTTCGAGTTTGCGCGCTACTACCAAATCCAGCTTGCGCGCCACCCGTGGACGGTGGAAAGACAGGAGCGCGCCACGGACGCCCTGGCTCGCGGAGCGACGGACGTCCCCTTCCATGCCCTGCTGACGGAAAACGGCACCACAAAGCTGAGCGAAAAAAAGGGCAAGAACGCACTGGAAAGCGGCGACGACTACCTGATCCGGGAGGAAGGCGATGAAGACTGGATGCCGATGGGAAAGGGCAACTCCGCTCAGAGGTATCGCCACGACTGGATCATCACCCCACGCAAACGACCCCATGTGCCGGTGCTTTACGGCGCGCTCGGCAGCAACGGCGAGGAGGAGCACATCGTGAAGATTCTGCTCCTCTTCTGCCCATGGACCAGCAACCCCGAGGACGCCACGGAGGAAGTTCCCTACATCGCGCAGCTCCGGACGCCCGACATGGACACCTGGCGCCAAGCCCTGCGCTCCGCCTGGAGGCACGCCGACGGCTTCCCCACCGAGGAGCTGAAGCGCTACGTCCTGAACTACGCCTTCGTGTACTGCCTGCCCCGCTCCCTGCAGCCCGACCACGACCTGGCCGCGAACAGCGACAACGAGGACCTGAAGGACGAGGTCTGCCACTTCGAGGACGACGAGATCGAGCAGGCCACAAAGACGCGGGTGCGAGGGGCCGGCAAAGAATCGCCGGCAGACGCAGAAGAAGAGGATCCGGCCGACGAAGGGGAGCCGCCCGCCACCAGCACCCAGCACGACCTCACGATCCAAATGATGAGCCTCTCCCGAAACGTCTGGCTGGGCGAGGCTTCCAAAGCCAGCGAAGTGCCTCGAGAAGTGGCCCAGCAACTCTTCCAAAAAGCAAGCGAGAGCAAAGGCGTCACCGATGCGCAGCAGATGCTGGACGCCGCCAGGGCTTCCCGCAACAAGAGGGCGCCGGAAGCGGATGCGGAAGGCTCGGGCCTGGACGGCGCCCGCCGCAAAGGCACCGCCAGACATCACCGGGCCGTCAGCAACACGCAGCTGCGAGCCTGGCTGGAAAGCGCAGAGGTGCGGAACGACCTCAACGAGGAGCAGCACGAGTTCCTGAAGCTAGTGGTGGAGCGCGTGCTCGTCGAATACAAGCTCGAGCCGGCTCAAGACACCGTCCGCAACAGCGAAGAACCGATGATCTGGCTGCTGCACGGCCGGCCCGGAACGGGCAAGACCCACGTGCTCAAGCACGTGCGAAAACTCTTCGAGCACTACCTGGGCTACGTGCAGGGCATCGACTTTCAGTTCGCCGCCTTCCAAGCCACCAACGCGGCCCAGATACAGGGGGAAACGCTGCACGCGGCCTGCGGCCTCAGCAAAGAGCGAGACTGCCTGGAGACGGCATGCAAACCAGACACGGCCAAGCGAATAGCCAACTGGCGCTGGCTCATCGCCGACGAGGTGGGCATGATCAGTGCCCGACTCCTGGGGCAAGTGGAAATGCGCACGCGATGCACGGTGCCCAAGTCCGGGCCATGGAAGCACGACGCCACCGGCAACATCAGACCCTTCGCCGGGCTCAACGTGATCTTCAGCGGCGACTTCCGGCAACTCCCGCCGCCCGAAGGAGGCTTCCTGGCGGACCTGCCTGCCAAGCTGCAAGCTCCCGGCAAAGCCGCCACAGGGGCCCCGCAGCGCGACCCACTCGTGGACCTCGGACAGAGCCTCTTCTGGGAGGGTGCCGTGCAAGGCGTCACGGAACTGATCGAGCGAATGAGATGCAAAGACGACTGGTGGAACCAGGCGACAACGCAGCTAACACACAGCACTTAAAAGAACAAACAAAAGCAACAAAGACAAGAGGAATGCAACGAAGCACCCCCCTGCGCAGGTCGTGGACGAACTCCGAGAAGCAAGGCTTTCCGAAGATAACTGGAAATACCTGCACGGCCTGCCCGTAGAAGGCTGCACCCTCTCGGCAGAAGAGCGCAGATCCCGAAAGCGCGTGGTGGACGGACCCCAAGACCCACGACTCCGCGAGCCAAAGTTCGTGGAAGCGACGGTGGTCGTAGCAAACAACGACGCCAAGTACCAGATCAACAAAGACCGCGCGAAAGCTTACGCCCAGGACGCGGCGACCCCTTTGGTCTGGTCAGTGGCAAAGGACAGAGCGGGCGTGGAAGCCCTGCAGACCCAAGCCTGCGACATGGCGGCAAAAATCCGCTGGCTGCAATACCACGACATGGACACGGAGGGGCTCTGCGGCATGCTCCCCCTGGCCATCGGCATGCCGGTAGCACTGACGCACCACGTGGACCGCTCGAAGAAGTTTCTGCTAAAAGGCCGCCTGGGACACGTGCACTCCTGGGAATGGCAGGAGAACGAGCAGCAACCGAACATAGTGCAACCGGGTCGCAAGAGGCCGCGACACAGGACCAACCGCGCAACCAACCCTGCTGCTCCAAACGCAAGCCAAAAGGCCGACAGCCACTCAAACAGAACGACCAAAAAAGCAGCGCAGGAACTACGCAGATACCACAGAACGGCCAACGCCAACAGAGCACCCGAGGCCCGAGCCAAGCACATCAAAACAGCGGGACAACCCCTAAGGCCGCCGGCCGTCACGTCCAGTGCCGCGGAACTGAGGTACGTAAAATTCGAAGACGCGGACTGGAAGCTCGACGGTACAAGCGAACCCGGACTGTACCCGGTGGTGCCGACGACGCGCATGTGGAAACTCGACAAGGGCCGAAACCACGCTGCCGTGCTGAAGATCAACCGCACGCAGATCCCGCTCATCCCCGCCTTCGCTATCACGGCCCATGCCAGTCAAGGCAAGACGCTGCCACCCGGCCGCAAACCAATGGCTACGCGCAATGAGTGCAAAACTAACGCACCACAAACACGCACGTCCCTGCAGACGAGATCCACAAGCAAGCCCAATGCGCACGAAATCGACCCCGCAAACAAGCAAGGCCACTCGAAACTAATGACTTGCAGACAACAGGGCAAAAAGGCTCGCAACGCCCGACTCAGGAAAGCCGTCATGCTGGACCTGAACGTGGACTCCAAAATCCACGCCGCCTACGGCACCGTGGTAGCCAGCCGCGTCCGAAACAGAACGGACGTGCTGATCCTGCGACGCTTCCCGCTCTGGCTCTTCCAGCGCGGCGCCACGGAAGGACCCTCGCTGCTGCTGCGAAAGCTCAAAGGGGAAAAGATCGACTGGCAAGCCATGCACGATGCCCGCTGGCCGAAGTCCCGCTGCCAAAAATGCGAAGAGCTCAAAAGCTGGGACCTCTTCTCCCACGCGCAGTGGGAACTGGTGCGGGCAAACCGCGGCGGGCAATGCCTACAATGCCAGCGCGGAGCGATCAACATGAAGAAGGGACCGCTCAAGCGAAACGTCAGCACCCAAGCGAGCCTGGCAAAGAGCGTCAAGTGCAACCAGTGCCACATCACAAAAGTCGAAGAAGCTTTCCCGAAGGCCCAACTGGCACAAACGCATGCCGACACCAAGCGCCAGTGCTCCGAGTGCCGCCTCAACACGCCCCAGATGCGCTGCACGCTCTGCGGCAAGCACAAGTCGAACAAAGACTTCTCGCCCGCTATGCAAACCATGCCAGACGCTTGCCTCGTTTGCACGGACTGTCGGCAGCAGCTCTTTGAAAGCGCACACGCCCGCACAGGCTGGTTCAAGTGCAGGACATGCAAAGAAAGCTTTCCCAACGACGCTGCGGGCGACGAGCAAACGAGATACTGCCTCAACTGTGCCAGAAGGCACGAAAGGCAGCCAGGATGGCAGACATGCTACAACAGGAAGTGCGGCAAACGCTTCCAAGCGACGAAAAAAGGACCCTGTCCAGAGTGCGGGGGCCGGCAGCGGCCAAAGACAGCCGACATCAAATGAGAAAGCCCGGGAGACAACCCCCGGGCAGCCGAAAACCCACCCGCTCCACATTGCTCGTACAGAGGAAAGCGCGGAGTCGCTGCCAGCCGGACGAGCGCGAAAAAGAAAACGATTGCGAGGGCTGCAGAGACGAACTGAATGCAACGCCAAGCCGCAGAAAACATCGCCGTGCTACTGAAAGCAGACAGACAGCACACGACTCGACTGCATACATCCGCAGCCCGTCTGCTCACAGGATATCCGCCTCCCACCACCCCCCCCCCCCCAAAAAAAAAAAGAAAACACCTCAACCAAAACAAACACCAGTCAATGGATACTCAACAGCATCCAACAACCAACAATCCATCAACAAGACAAAAAAACCCATGCCTTGACAACAAAACAACCAAAGTACAGGTGTCCAGCCGAGCCACAGCCTCCAAGCTTGACGCCGCGCTGGTGCAGCTCGACTCAACCAAGCGATCGTAACTACCCTCCCCAAACCCGTCTCAGGGCTGCGACAAACACCAAATTGAGACACGAAACCAACAACACCCAAACACCCACCACTCAACACGCACCACCCACCACCCACCACCCGCCCCCTACCACCCCCCGCCCACTACCCACTACCCACCACGCACCACCAACCACACACCTCCCACCGCCCACCGCCCACCACCCACCACCACCCAGCACCCGCCAGCCACCTCCCACCACTCACCGCCCACCGCCCACCACCCACCACCCACCACCCACCACCCACCACCGCCCCCCCCCCCCACACACCACGGCCACCACCCACACCTCCCCACTAACCACCACGCACCACCAACCACACGCCACCCGCCGGCCACCACCCGCCACCACCCACCGCTCACCACCCACCACCCACCGCCCACCGCCCACCGCCCACCGCCCACCGCCCACCGCCCACCACCCACCACCCGCCATCCACCACCCACCACCCACCGCCCACCGCCCACCGCCCACCAGCCAGACCCCCCCCCCACCCACACACCACCCACCACCCACCACCCACCACCTACCGCCATCCAGCACCCGCCAGCCACCACCCACCACCCACCACCCACAACACCACCCACCGCCCACCGTCCACCACCCACCACCCACCACCCACCACCCACTACCCACCGCCCACCATCCACCACCCGCCACCCACCATCTACCGCCCACCACCCACGCCCACCGCCCCCCCACCAACCACCGCGCACCACCACCCACACACCTCCCACCGCCCACCGCCCACCGCCCACCGCCCACCACCCACCACCACCCAGCACCCGTCAGCCACCTCCCACCACTCCCCGCCCACCCGTCTCAGGGCTGCGACAAACAACAAATTAAGACACGAAACCAAGAACACCCAACACGCACCACCCACCACTCAACACGCACCGCCCACCACCCAACACCCACCACCCACCACCCAACACCCACCCCCTACTACCCACCGCCCACTACCCACCACCCACCACGCACCACCAACCACACCCCCGCAACCGCCCACCGCCCACCACCCACCACCACCCACCACCACCCAGCACCCGCCAGCCACCTTCCACCACTCACCGCCCACCGCCCACCACCCACCACCCACCACCACACGCCCACCACCCGCACCTCCCCACTAACCACCACGTACCACCAACCACACGCCACCCACCGGCTAGAACCCGCGACAACCCAGCACCCCGCCAGCCACCACCCACCACCCACTACCCACCACCGCCCACCGCCCACCGCCCACCGCCCACCGGACCACCGCCGCACACCACCAACCACACACCACCCACCGCCCACAGCCCACCGCCCACCACCCACCACCCACCACCCACCACCCACGACCCACCACCAACCACCCACCACCCACCACCCAGCACCCACAACCAAGCACGGACCACCCACCACCAATCAACCCGCAACCCAACACCCACCCCGGCCACCCACCCATCGCGATGGCTACGTTTACGTTTCGAAATTTCGTTTCTGGGTTTAGGACACACCCCCCTATGAAAGAAGTGCACCCTCAAGTTGACTAGGGCGACTGCTACGCTGTCGAACCCTAAACCCTAAACCCTAAACCCTAAACCCTAAACCCTAAACCCTAAACCCTAAACCCTAAACTTTAAACCCTAAACCCTAAACCCTAAACCCCTAAACCCCTAAACCCTAAACCCTAAACCCTAAACCCTAAACCCTCAAGCCCAGGATAAATAGAAATTGTTTAGGCAAAGCAAAACACAAAACCCGCCCAAAACCGCACACAACTCAGGACCTGAACCCTAAACAATTTGTATTGAATGTCGCTTCGAACTGTAAAACGTAATATCGTTAATTCTTTATACTCTTGATGCTGAGTTTCACATTTTCATTAAACGTGTCCATCCAAAGTCCAGCCCAGCCCAAGCCCAAGCACCCCAGCAGCCCAACCAGCCCAGCCAGCCCGCCCACCCAGCAGCCAGCCCAGCTGGACTTTCAGGGGGGGCAGCCCAGCCGGCCCAACCCCATGCTTCACCCAGCCCACCCAGCAGCCCTCCCAAGCAAAAGGCAAAACCCGCACAAAACCCGCCCAAAACCGCACAAAACTCCGGACCTGAACCCTAAACAATTTCTATAAACCCTAAACCCTAAACCCTAAACCCTAAACCCTAAACCCCAAACCCTAAACCCTAAACCCTAAACTGAAGGCCGACCCCCCACCGCAGCGAATGGGGTCGGCCGCAGCAGGCGGACCGGAAGGCGCCTGCCGGACCGTAGGCGATGGCTGAAAAGCAAGCCGTAGGTCCTGGACCTCAGGTCCACGCGGCTCCAGTGAATAGGCCGCTACTGTCAGCCTATATAATGATAGCCCTAAACCTTGGTGCAAACCGGCCGGGGACGCCTGGATTCCTCCTTTCTGGGCCCCGGTAAACCTTGGTGCAAATGGTCGGGGACGCCTGGATTCCTCCTTGCTGCCTTTAAAGAGCCTTAAATTAAAGGCCCAGGGACGGTTCCGAGCCCTGGACCGAGGAGCCCCAGGGCACAGTTTAGTGGAGCCACACGAAAAGAAAGAAGGGGACCTCGACTTGGGCACCTGGCCCTAATTAAAATGCACATTTTTTTTCAGAATTTAACAAGGCAAAATCAGCAGCGATTTTCCAGATTTTTGGAGGGCAGGGAAGAGTTTAGTGGAGCCACACGAAAAGAACGGCCCTGTTTTGCTGCAGAATGTGGCCTTGACCGCTTTGGGCCCACATGGACACCAGAAAGTTTAGTGGCGGCACACATAAAGAACGGCCCTGTTTTGCTGCAGAATGTGGCCCCGACCCCTTTGGGCACACACGAGCACTCGAGGGTCCATTTTTCGATCCTAAGCTTAGGGACGGTTCCGAGCCCTGGACCGAGGAGTCCCAGGGCGGAGTTTAATGGAGCCACACGAAAAGAAAGATGGGGACCTCGACTTGGGCACCTGGCCCTAATTAAAATGCACATTTTATATAAAGAATTTAACAAGGCAAAATCAGCAGCGATTTTCCAGATTTTTGGAGGGCAGAGAAGAGTTTAGTGGAGCCACACGAAAAGAACGGCCCTGTTTTGCTGCAGAATGTGGCCTTGACCGCTTTGGGCCCACATGGACACCGGATGGTTTAGTGGCGGCACACATAAAGAACGGCCCTGTTTTGCTGCAGAATGTGGCCCCGACCCCTTTGGGCACACACGAGCACTCGAGGGTCCATTTTTCGATTCTAAGCTCAGGGACGGTTCCGAGCCCTGGACCGAGGAGTCCCAGGGCGGAGTTTAGTGGAGCCACACGAAAAGAAAGAGGGGGACCTCGACTTGGGCACTTGGCCCTCATTAAAATGCACATTTTATATAAAGAATTTAACAAGGCAAAATCAGCAGCAATTTTCCAAATTTCTGGGCCCCGGTAAACGTTGGTGCAAATGGGCGGGGACCCCTGGATTCCTCCTTGCTGCCTTTAAAGAACCTTAAAATTAAGGACCCGGAGCCGAAAATTAAGAACCCGGAGCGTAAAATTAAGGCCAGACCTAAAATCAAGGACCGGGGGGGCCTAAAATTAAGGGCCCGTAATTAAGGGCCAAGCTAGAATTAAGGCACCGGAGCTTAAAATAAGGACCGGACCTAAAATTAAGGACCCGGAGCTTAAACTTAAAGGCCCGGAGCTTAAAATTAACCGGACCTAATTAAAATTAAGGACCCAGAGCCTAGCGCAGGCCCCCACAAAGCCTGCAGAAGGTCCTCCCCCGTAAACCCTGCAGAGGCCCCAGAGGCCACAAGCCCACCGAAGCCACCCAGAAGGCCCTTTGGGTCACTTTGGGCCTGGAGATTGTCACTCTGGGGCCTGGAGATTGTCACTTGGGGGCCTGGAGATTGTCACTTTGCGCCTGGAGTTTTTCACTTTGGTGTTGTGGAAAAGTTGGCCTGGTCTGGTTGAAGTTTTTGCAGGTTTTGCGAGGTTCTTAAAGGCTCAGAATGGTTTTTAAAAGTTTTATCTGGTTTTTGTAGCTGTTTCACTAGGTTTTAAGTAGTTTTGAAGGTGGGCAAAAAAGTGTCCAAAAGGTTTCCAGAAGGCCGCGCAGCCCCCACAAAGCCTGCAGAAGGTCCTCCCCCGTAAACCCTGCAAAGGCCCCAGAGGCCACAAGCCCACCGAAGCCACCCAGAAGGCCCTTTGGGTCACTTTGGGGCCTGGAGATTGTCACTTTGGGGCCTGGAGATTGTCACTTTGGGGCCTGGAGATTGTCACTTTGCGCCTGGGGATTGTCACTTTGGCGTTGTGGAAAAGTTGTTTGTTGTTGTTGCTTCCAAACCATATAAGCCCCCCTTGCTAGGGGGGGTTGGGGGGGTAGACAACCCTAAACCCGTTCAAGGTTTGAAATTAGGGTGGGAGGGCGGGCATTGCAGCTCATGCGCCGACCCCAACCACTTCATGGAGGGGTCGACAGCGCACTCGCAGCGAAAAACCCTAAACCCTAAACCCTAAACCCTAAACCTGCGCCTTGTGTTGAACGGCCTTTAGCGGCGCAGCCGAGGTGCGCCAGCGCAGCAACCGGTTATAAAAGTTGGGAAGCGCTGGGACCAATCTATGTGAATATACTTAATCTTTCGTGCGGCCCTGTGTATGTTAATTTACTTAAGCCTTGCTTGGGGTTATAAATGAGGATGTATTCAACCAAGGTTCTGGGGGCTATATGTGTCAATTTACTTAAACCCCGCCTGGACCTATGTATGTCAATTTACTTAAACCCCGCCTGCGGCGATGCATGTTAATTTATTTAAATTTTGTCTAAGGCCATGTATGTCAATTGACATAAGCCCCGTTTGGGGCTGTATATGTCCACTTACCTCAATCTCGTCTGGTATATATGTATATATATATATATATATATATACATTTGTCAATTTACTTTAACCACGCCTAGGCTTTTCTGTCAGTTTATCTAGTCACCGATGAGCCTATATATGCCAATTACGTACATCCCGCCAAGGGCTATACATGTCACTTGACTTAAACCCCGTCTGGCCTTGTGTATGTCAGTTTATCTAAGCCCCATTTGGAACGATGTATGTGAGCTTACTTTTTCTGCATCTGGGTCTATGTATATCAATTTACTTAAATACCGCCTAGGACTATGTATATCAATTGACTTCAATGCCGTCTATATATGTAAACCCCGCTTGGGTCTATATAAAGCATTTTACTTAAATCTCGTCTGGGTCTACAGGCATGTCATTTGACTTCAGCCACGCCTGGGACTATGCATATCCATTCACTTAAACCCTGCCTGGACCTGTGTATGTCGATTTGCTTTAAACCCCTCGTGTGACTACGTATGTTAATCTACTTGAACCCCATCTGGTATGCTTGTGAATTTACTTTTTGCACGTTTGGGCCTATGAATATCAACTTATTCAAACCCCGCCTAGGGCTATGTATGTCAATTTACATAAACTCTGCTGATATGGATATACGAACAGATACGAATATGGACATAAATACAGATACTAATATCAATATAAGTATGCATGCAGCTACATATACAAATAGAAATGAAGATATACAAACACATATACAGTCTATATACAAATACACATACAAAAAATATCCAGATAGATGGGTAAATCGATACATAGACGTGTCGGCTTGCAGGTATATGTATATTTATACACATCTATATTCATATATTTATCTAACATTCATATATACATGTACAGAGAATTATGTATATGTCTGTACAGAGCTATAGATGTATAGGCATGTATCATATATATATATACATATATATATATATATATATATATCATATCGGTATATAGACATATGGATATCGAAACATATATGAATGCAGGTATACACATACATGAAAAAGATACACACACAAATAGCTATATGATATTCAGATATACAAATATGTGTAGATATATAGGTAAATACATATGCAGATAAATACCTATATAGAAACATGAGTATGATATGGAGACATACACGTATATGGATATGTTTGTGTCTAGATATATCGAAGTATAGATATCTGCATATATAGATACACAAGTACAAGATATAAAAATTCAAAGAAAGGTGTATCTATGTATCTTTAATTACTTATTCATACAGGTGTAGGCATAGATACAGATATAAGTGTAATGTAGAACTCATAGATACATGGATTCAAACTTGTCTTCGGGTGTACATACACACATAGAAGTAGACATGGGTATGGACATAGGTTTAGTAAATGTAGATACATAAGATATGACTATAAATAAGATATGGCTATACATACAGAAATCGTCCATCATATCTATAGGTTCAGATGCATGCATCGATAAAAGTATAGGCATGCTCACAGATGCGGATGAAGAAGTGGATAGAAATAGGTACAGATGTGTATATAGATACATGTACCTGTTAAGAACTGCGGCTTCTAGATAACTGCGTAATAAGAGACAGAGATGTGAAGTTGTTGATACATGTAAAAATTTGTAAACTAGTTCTGGGTAAACAACACGGAGATATGTATGGGTATAAGTCTAGGTACTAGACAAGTGCAAATACAGATATAAGTATGGCTATAGACACAAATTACAATCAACATTTAAGCAAATGTATACACACGAGCACAAGTAAGACTAGAGACGTTCATGTAGGTACAATTGAAAATATGCATTCAGAACTAAAGTGCACAGAAACATGCACATCTATATCTAGATACATATGAAGATGTGACTATCGATAAGAATGTAAGCATGGATATAGGTTTGTACTCATGTTTACTCATGTGCACATGAACATAAAAAGGTACACATCTGGATATCAAGAAAACATAGATACAGGAAGATGCAAGCCCTATTTCTTGAAAAAGATTCATTTTTGTAACAGCAAACAGGGTGCGTGTATGAAAGCTGTTTCACCTGAAGACATTTCCGCCTCGGCTGGTGGCTTCCGCCCCCGGCCTCGGCAGGGATTGAAAAATTGAAAAGCAGTCGGAAGGTCCAAATAAGATCAAACGAAGATCTTGGATAGATTTTTAGGTGAAAAATTTACCGGGAGGGGGAAATTAAATTGAAGTGAACAGCCCTCGGAAGGGTTTGTTTAAGTTGAGGTGACGCTTCGAGTCGCTCAAATCCGTATCCGATCCTATAGAAAGAAGTATGTATGTAGACGTCGGCGTAAATGTAAATATACCTATATAGAAATATGAGTATGATATGGAGACATACACGTATATGGATATATTTGTGTCTAGATATATCGAAGTATAGATATTTGCATATATAGATACACAAGTACAAGATATAAAAATTCAAAGAAAGGTGTATCTATGTATCTTTAATTACTTATTCATGCAGGTATAGGCATAGATACAGATATAAGTGTAATGTAGAACTCATAGATACATGGATTCAAGCTTGTCTTCAGGTGTACATACACACTTAGAAGTAGACATGGATATGGACATAGGTTTAATAAATATAAATACATAAGATATGACTATAAATAAGATATGGCTATACATACAGAAATCGTCCATCATATCTATAGGTTCAGATGCATGCATCGATAGAAGTATAGACATGCTCACAGATGCGGATGAAGAAGTGGATAGAAATAGGTACAGATGTGTATATAGATACATGTACCTGTTAAGAACTGCGGCTTCTAGATAACTGCGTAATAAGACACAGAGATGTGAAGTTGTTGATACATGTAAAAATTTGTAAACTAGTTCTGGGTAAACAACACGGAGATATGTATGGGTATAAGTCTAGGTACTAGACAAGTGCAAATACAGATATAAGTATGGCTATAGACACAAATTACAATCAACATTTAAGCAAATGTATACACACGAGCACAAGTAAGACTAGAGACGTTCATGTAGGTACAATTGAAAATATGCATTCAGAACTAAAGTACACAGAAACACGCACATCTATATCTAGATACATATGAAGATGTGACTATCGATAAGAATGTAAGCATGGATATAGGTTGGTACTCATGTTTACTTATGTGCACATGAACATAAAAAGGTACACATCTGGATATCAAGAAAACATAGATACAGGAAGATGCAAGCCCTATTTCTTGAAAAAGATTCATTTTTGTAACAACAAACAGGGTGCGTGTATGAAAGCTGTTTCACCTGAAGACATTTCCGCCTCGGCCGGTGGCTTCCGCCCCCGGCCTCGGCAGGGTTTGAAAAATTGAAAAGCAGTCGGAAGGTCCAAATAAGATCAAACGAAGATCTTGGATAGATTTTTAGGTGAAAAATTTACCGGGAGGGGGAAATTAAATTGAAGTGAACAGCCCTCGGAAGGGTTTGTTTAAGTTGAGGTGACGCTTCGAGTCGCTCAAATCCGTATCCGATCCTATAGAAAGAAGTATGTATGTAGACGTCGGCGTAAATGTAAATATACACAAAAGCACAGATATACAAGTATTAATTTTGGTATGGCTGCGCACATATGAAAGTTGTTACATTTTGAGATACTTCCGCCTCGGCCGGTGGCTTCCGCCCCCGGCCTCGGCAGAAAAGACTGGAGTTGCTGGCGTGGGCTGGGTTTGAGTTGACTGGGACTGGGCGGTGGGGCTGGGGCTCCTCCGTGCGTGCATCCGTTGCGCCAGGGCCAGGCTGGGGCTACGACGGGCCCGGGCTGGCTGGGAGTTGGAGCTGGACTCACGTTCGTGTCCGCGATTTGGGCTGGCTCCGTCAATACGTCCGTCCGTCCGATCGTTCGTGCATCTGGGTGTCGTCGCCGTGTCCGTCCGTCCGTCCCACCTCCGTCCGCCCATCCGTCCATCAGTCGAACAACGACGCAAAAGGAATGGGCAGGAGCTGTGGGGGGCTGGGGCTTGGGAGCTGGCTGGAGCTGCGGCTGGGGCTTTGGACGAATGGAAGACGAATAAACCGCAACGACAGACGTGCGGACGGACGGACACAAGGGCTGCTGGGGCCTGGGGGCTGGGGCCTGGGCGCTGGGGCCTGGGCCTGCGAAGACAGGGCCCTGGCCTCGAAAGGGATCGTCCATGTCTGTGCATCCGTCCGTCCGTGTGTGTGTCGGTCCGTCCGTCCGTCCATCCGTCCATCCGTCCGGCCGTCCTTCCGTCCGTCGCTCCTCTGGACCTTGGGTTTTCGGGTTTCAAGGAGCGGTCGAAACAAATCTGTTTCGGGAATTGTCGTTTTTGTTTTTCTGTGCTGTCGTTTTGCTCGTGCTAGCGCTTCCATCCTGATCGCCCGAACGAACCATTTGCCTGCTCGTGCGTTCGTCCGTCCCTCCCGTTCCGATAGTCCGTCTATCACCCGTTCGTCCGCCCATCCGTTGGGGCAGGGCCGGGCTGGGGCTAGAAGGTCCCCGAGCTGGCTGGGGTTGGGGCTGGGCTCACGTTCGTGTCCGCGATGGGCTGGCTCCGTCAATACGTCCGTCCGTCCGATCGTTCGATCTGGGTGTCGTCGCCGTATCCGTCCGTCCGTCCGACCTCCGTCCGCCCATCCGTCCATCAGTCGAACAACGACGCAAAAGGAATAGGCAGGGGCTTGGGAGCTGGCTGACGAATAAACCGATACAGCGACAGACGGAGAGACAGACAGACGTGCGGACGGACGGACGCATGGGCTGCTGGAGCTGGCGCGGGGGTTTGGGACCTGGGGCCTGGGCCTGCGAAGACTGGGCCCTGGCTCCGGAAGGGCTCGTCCATGTCCGTGCGTACGTCGGGCCGTCCGTTCCGTCCGTCCGTCGTTCCGCCCGTCGTTCCACTGGACCTTGGTTTTTTTTTCGTCCGTCCGTGCCGTCCGTCCATTCGTTCGTCTGGTTGAACGAATGCGGGCGAGGTTCGCCCGGCAACGAACGCTTTAGAGGAATAGGCCGGGCCGTCCATCCACGTCCAACCAAGTATTTAGCATTTTTAAGTTTGGGCTTCGCGGGCTCGACGTGGGAGTTGCGCGGATTTGAGTCTCGGGTTTGGCTTGCAATTGAACGAAATCACGAAAACAAGTTTGTTTCGGCAATTGTCGTTTTAGTTATCCTTTCGCGTCGCTACGTTTGCGTGCTCGTGCGTCCGTCCGTCCCTCGCGTCCAGATGGTCCGTCCGTCCGTCCGGCGCCCAGTCGTTCGTCCGCCCCGAACGAACGCCGGCGAGGTTCGCGTGGCACCGAACGCTTTAGGGCTAACGGCCGGAGCCCCTTGTTAAACCATGAATTGCCTGGGGCGCCAGCTGCGCTGGCGAACCCTAAACCCCTAAACCCTTAACCAAACCCTAAACCCTAAACCCTAAACCAAACCCGCGCGGGGGCTCAACCATGTCAATTCACTTAAACCCGCGCGGGGGCTCAACCATGTCAATTCACTTAAACCCGCGCGGGGGCTCAACCATGTCAATTCACTTAAACCCGCGCGGGGGCTCAACCATGTCAATTCACTTAAACCCGCGCGGGGGCTCAACCATGTCAATTCACTTAAACCCGCGCGGGGGCTCAACCATGTCAATTCACTTAAACCCGCGCGGGGGCTCAACCATGTCAATTCACTTAAACCCGCGCGGGGGCTCAACCATGTCAATTCACTTAAACCCGCGCGGGGGCTCAACCATGTCAATTCACTTAAACCCGCGCGGGGGCTCAACCATGTCAATTCACTTAAACCCGCGCGGGGGCTCAACCACGTCAATTCACTTAAACCCGCGCGGGGGCTCAACCATGTCAATTCACTTAAACCCGCGAATCCCTCGAGGGGGGCATTTTGAAGAGCCGAGGCCTCGCCCAGCGCGAGGCGGAGCCGAGCGGGTCGCTCCCTGTCTTTCATTGCTATTTCAATGCCCAGAACTTAAGTTAAGCATCCTAATCCCAAAAGCTCCTAAACTAACAAGATACATCCAAAAAATCAAGCAAGAAATGCCCTAAACCATAAGCACTAGAAAACGTCAAACACCACGAAGACATGAAGACTCTAAACACACAAAAATCCTAAACCTCAAAACCAAACAAACACACACCAACAACCCCGCACACACCACAAAACCCAAAACCCTAAACCTCAAAAGCGCCACTAAAACCCCATACCTTAAACCGTGAAACACACCAACTCGAGCATTGCGCAACAGAAGCTTCCTGGGCTTGCAGCAGAGCTGCTGTTGTACGCAGCTTGGTGGGTTGGAAGCGACTTCTGGCTCCATCACATGCAAAGCTCTGCTGCAATCCACAAGGTCAGCACGGTGCATCCACCGGGATCCCAAAGTGCCTTGTTTTTAATCGAGCTTGAGTAGGCTCCTCCGTGGCAGATTCGCAGATGAAGCTCCAAGCTAGCTGTAAACTCTCATGTTCCTATGCTCGTTCTAGTCATGCAGCTTTCTCATCTGTTTCACAGGTCTGGAGACCCATGACACTAAGTTCAAGAGTCCATTCCAATCCCCTCAGCCCAGCTACGTCAATGTCAAGCATTTCAGGCCATACACTACGAGGCTTCAGCTTGAGCTCGGGGTCTATTCTTTTAGGTTTCGGGTGCGGAGGATCACCTGCGAATTCTGCTGCATGTGCAACAGATCTGCGTGCCTCAATTGTCTCAGAAGTCGGGGTCTCAATTTGCACTTGTCTTGAGCTTTTCCTTTTCGAGTATCAAGGGCTCAGTTGGAAGTCCCGTGTTTCCTCGCTCTGTGAAACCGTGAGACCCTTGTTGTGCCCAGGAAGGCAAAGCACACATCTCGACCTCAACCCCCCAGTGCGGTAAGCTTGCAATCAGTCCCATACGCGGCACTACATCAACTGTCATAGTAGTGCAGCTACTGGGTGCTCATATAAGTCTCGATTTATCATCTCAAGTGACAAAGACTGCACCCTAAGCTCTGTAATCCCAAAGCCCGAACCTAGGCTAGCATCATGTCATGCATTGCAGCACTATCATCTAGCATTGAAGAGCATGCACTCTGGTATTTGCAATCCCCACATATGGCTAGCCACTGCGTGATGGTTACATGGCGTTGCCCCAACTTATATACACCCACAACCCCTGACTCTGCAGTCCCTTCTATCCGAACTAGACCTTCGAGCGTCTGTTCCCCTGATTCTGGGACCCAAGGCTTGCGTTCAGCGCCTCTTCTCAGCGTGCTCTGAAGGTATCCATGGAGACTCCAAGATGCGGAGGCTACTGTGTAGTGTTGTTGAATGGAGCGATAGTGAGGGCAGCTATGGGCTTAGGGGTCCGATGGTTTAAGGGTGCAAGCATGTTGAGGGCCCCAGTAAATGTGCCGGGGTTCGGGTCAAGGTGGTGCACTTGTCCAGGGGATGGAAGGAGCTGCCTAAGGCCTACTGTCTAAGACAAGAGTCTATGCTGCAGATTTAAAGGGCATGCACACAGAGGGATGAACACGTGCACTCGCAGGGCGGAAGTTCACGGGCACATGCGCGCAAGGAGGTTGAGCTGGGGTCGATACAAGGCTGACTGCATAGCTGCGCGCAAACTGGCTGACCTGTACAAGTTGAAGATGTATGTACCGTTCGCACCATTAAATGGGCATTCAGTAACTTGATGCAACTACTCAGTGGAACCACGTGCCTTAGAGCTCCCTACATGGCCTATGTGCGCCTGCACGCACTCATGCACGCACAGATGCATGCAGACATGCATGCCTGCCCGCACACACCCACCCATACCCACACACACGCACCGACACACCGACACACCGACACAAACCCACAGACCCACAAACCCACATACCCAGACCCACAGACCCACACCCCCCACACACCTACAACAGTCACACACTCACACACCCACACAACACAGCTTGGGGAGCAAATAAAGGGAGCTTTGCACGTCGGAGCACGCTGTCTCCATGTCTGTACATGCTAGTCCACAAATCTCGGCGTCGGCTTCTTCGCAGGCGGACTTTGCGCAAACCCCATTGCCCTGGCATGCTTGGCACTTAGATTGGTACTAGTCGCAGGCCTAAGATTTTGCTTAACTTGGATTGACCGGCTTTGCTTGCAGCGCATCGCGCTGGAAGCTATGCAAAATCTCGAATGCTGTGGGGCAATCTTGCGGAAGGGTTGGGGAGTTTTGCGAGACAGCATCAGTCCTTTGACTCAAGAGTCCCCTACCGAAAAATCCTATCCCAACTTTGCAATCTCGGAAGACGTGCAGTATACACCTCCAGCACCTGGCCCCTCGACACTCCCGTGCAGCCAGGCCTCTTCTTTGCGAGCATGGCCTGGAAAAAGCTATGCTAGGACTTGAAAGGCTCCCATGATGACAAACTCTTTGAAGACCAAGCCCTCTACCATGTATATGGGGGAAGGGGTAGCCATGTAAAGTCAATGTGCTCACATCCCTGACCATCTGTTGCAGAGGAAGTATGTGGTCAGGTATTTCGAAGTTTATAGGGTCTTGTGGTCGGGCTTCGGGTGCCTAGAGGGTTTGAGGTCCTTGTTAACAGGCCACTGCCCCTGTTCTACTCTCTCTCTGGCAAACTCTATAAGCCGAGGCCCAGGAATGTGGCCTGCAACTGCTGACGCTTTTCGTCCAGTAGCGGGTCATGCTGACGGGCGTCCTGTCGAAAGTGCCGCCGCTTTGCTGCGTTTCACTGTCTGGGAGCATGGACTCCAACAGTCCGGAGAGTCCGGTATTCAGCACCAATCCCGAAACTTAAAACATTGGCCCCCCCCAACCTGATCGCCAATCTGCCACGCCCTGAATCGAGATCCCAAGACCTAAATCTGAATCATAAGACGCTGGTTTTGGCTAACTCTACAGTTGCATACCGCCTGCGGGGCTTCTGCCGTGCCGACGGTTCCTGGCGACCAAGGATGCTATGTATGGGTGGTCGGCGGATGGGCGGGTGGAGTCAGATGATGTGTACGGCCACTGCTACTGTTGTTGATGCGGTCTTCTTATCACTGCCCTCGCCGCTATAAGCTCTATCCTGAGTGGCGCGTGCTGGCCGTGTCGGGACTCGAATTGCTCTTGTGATCTTCCTTCTCATGATCAGGACACGAGCCTTTTAGCTACAGAAGACTCGACAACTGCCAGGACAAACCCCTGATACTACGCAGACCTAAAGCCCAAACTCGGCCTAAGCCCAAACAAAGCCCGATGCCCCAGCTTTCTGACCTACACCTGAGCATCCTGAAACCTAATCTTGATCACCAAACCATTCACTCTCCACCCTTCCCAAGGACCGCCAACCGAAGGTCTCTGCAGCCCGGTTTGCAAGAACTGGAGGTTCTAGGGTCGTACAGGGTCCGGGTTTCATGGCTTTGGGGTTTCAATGATTCTCTGGCCTTACCTAGTCCGTGCATGTGCAGTGCTGCCGGAACGGTTCCTCGGTCTGTAGCGCGTAGACTTCTTTGTCGCTCTTTCGCTGTTCGAGGTCTGCGCTGGAACAAACGCGTAACCACCTCTTAACGGCTGCTGGGGAATTTGGAATACAAGCGACCTGCCTCGCTATGTTCTCGGTGCTGATCTCCAGCCTATTCTTGGCAGGATACAATCCGGCCACATGCATCTAGTTTCGGAACAGCTTGTGTTGCCACCATGACTTGTCATTAGCATTTGAGTATGACACTTAGTATGGTAGTCGAAGCCATGGTCTGGGTTCTTGCGATCCCGGACTCAAGCCGGTACCGACGTGTCAAAAGTGGCAGGCATGCGGCTGTCATCCGACGATCTCATCACGACTCTCCTGGCACAAGTGGTTGGGTCATTTTCAGGACGTCGTCTGATCGCAGTGTGCTGGAGTAGTAAAGTCGTTTGATGTATCTTCGTGGACACATGCTGTCAAATCAACCACGACGATGAAAACTGCTCATTCGCTGA
>CAJNDT010003155.1:0-25000 GCA_905221615.1 Symbiodinium sp. CCMP2592
ACTGGAGATCCCACTGGAATCCATCATGCCATCTGTATTCTTTACCTGGCTTTTCGGGACTTTGTATCACGATGGACTATATGCATTGTATGTTTTTGGGGTGGATACAGTTTTTTTATGGCTCCGTGCTCAGCATCGTGGTTCACGATTGTTTGGGTGGGAGTATCTTGGCGAATTTGAAATACTGCGACTCCTTCATCAAGAAGTACCAGCGAGACAACGAAACCCGATACACATTCCGCCAGCGACTTCTGAAACTTACAATGATACAACCAAAAAAAGGATTCCCCAAGATGAGAGGAAGAGCTTCCGATATTCAATCTTTGGACAGTGCAATTCTTGCTCTATTCGAGGAGCAAATGGACGAGGGTATCTATCAACACAAGCAAATCCGGCTCTTTTTGCGGTTGAACCTGCAGCTGGCTGAAATATTGGAAGCTTATGGGCCACGGTACGGCTTCTTGGCTTTACCTGAGGAGCAAGCAAAACTGGCTTTCAAGCTCGGTTGCCAAATGGCACAGCTCCACAGCAGCCTGCAAGCCCACTACAAAGGGACGGGGGAGAAGCTCTTCAATCTCACAAGTAATACCCACTTCGTTTTGCATAGTCTCCTACTCAGCAGTTTTATTCATCCGTCGATGGTCTGGTGCTACAAGGGAGAGACGACGATGCATCGCCTGCAGATTCGATGGAAGAGTTGTTTGGCAGGGGTGAAGCACTGGCATGCTTCCAAAAAGGCTGCCCTCAAAGAGAGGCACCTTTTGTTTCTGCGGGGCAAAGTTGGGCGATCGTGAGAGCTTCTTTCTTTTCTGTCGCGAAAAAAAAGAGTGTCTCTCTGCTATATGTGGTGCTCCTGGTCTTTTGTTTGGTCTTTTGAATCACAGTTGTCGTATATACTGGTGTGGATCTTATAAGCAATCTGCATGGATTCTCTTTGGTTAGTTTATGGCTTTGGGCCTGCGAATTTTCGGAAAAGTCCTTACTTCTGCTGTGGATCCTTTACATGTGGTGTCTGCGATTGCAGAGCAAAACAAACTCATGCCGGTGATTTTTTTAAATCCTTTACATGTGGTGTCTAAGTTTGCAGCCGCAAATATGAGTTCCATGTTTGTGTTTGCATAATGTTTTTATGTGTTGTGTCATGTTTTTAGCTCACCAGAAAATTTACGTAAATTTGGTCATTTTACACTAAATCCTTCGTTTACAGTAAATCAAGCCAAAGTGTAAAATTAGGTAAACAGCAGGGTCAGGGCAGTAACCGCCAGCCACCGATGAAGCTCGCGCCGGTCGGCGAGGCACCGAGGAGGCGTCCAGGGAATGGGGCGCTTCCGAAGCCTCGCCACCCCTGTCAGTCCCCCTTGGCGGGGGGGCTGTCGGGGAACCCTCTCAGCCTCCCTCGCGGGGGGCTGTCGGGGAACGGAATGCTGCCCTTTTTTTTGCAGCTTTTCGACCCCAAAGACCGAGGTCGGAATTCCGACCTTGCTCCAACAACTCAGATTCAACCATTCTTTCATCAAAAAAACGGGCCGGCGGCGCAAGTCGTCAAATCTGACGAATGCTGACAGTGCTGCCTGGCAGTACCTGAAAAGCTACTTTTTTTTCTGCAGCTTTTCGACCCCAAAGACCGAGGTCGGAATTCCGACCTTGCTCCAACAACTCAGATTCAACCATTCTTTCATCAAAAAAACGGGCCGGCGGCGCAAGTCGTCAAATCTGACGAATGCTGACAGTGCTGCCTGGCAGTACCTGAAAAGCTACTTTTTTTTCTGCAGCTTTTCGACCCCAAAGACCGAGGTCGGAATTCCGACCTTGCTCCAACAACTCAGATTCAACCATTCTTTCATCAAAAACTGGCCGGTGTCGCAACTCGCCAGATTTGGCGAATGCTGACACCCCCACAAAACCGCTCTCAATTTCATCGAAAACGGGCCACTGTCACAACTCGCCAGATTTGGCGAATGCTGACAGTGCCGCCTGACAGTGCCACAAAAGCTCGCACATTTCGATCAAAACTGGATTTGTGCAGACCTCCTCCGATCCGAGCAAGCCTGAACAAACCTCAAAGGACGCTCAAAAGCTCCGAATTGGTGGCTCGGGAGCATCCCATGTACAGATGCTTAAGCGTGAAATGCGGACTCTCCACGTCATAGAGCCAAACCCGTCCCCTCAGGGTCAGACCCTGCACCGAAGCATACGTAATTGCGCTGCAAAGCCGGGTGTGCTTCAGCAGCTCCGTGCCCACAAAGCACTGCCCGCTCTCCAGGCGGACGACATCCCCTTCCACGGCTTCCACGGTCAGGAAGGTGCCCTTTTGCACTTTGCCACCGGCTCCGATCAAGCGCAATCCCGGCCAGACCCTCATGGTCTGCGGCGCATTCGTCGGCACCGCCCCGCGGGCCTCGTACCGCACCACCAGAGCATCGGCGGGCGCAAGCCTGCGGTTCTCCCGCTCGTTGATCTGCAATCGCTTCGCGTGGGAGATGACCAGGCTCACGTCGGGCTCCCCCCGCCTCGGGAAGCGCCGCCGGGCCTCCCGCACCGCATCGAGCAGCGGCACCTGCTCCGGCTCGTCGACTCTGAGCCAAGTCAAGAACTCGAAGATCCGCTCGTCGAAGCGCCAGCGCTCCGAGAGCTCGTGGCACCAGCCCCCCGCCAGATCGTGCAGCAGCTGGCTGTGTTTGAGCTCCTTGCAAACCTCCGCCCCCGCGAAGCTATCCAGCACAGCCGGGAGCTGCCTGAAGTCCCCCAAGAGCAGGAACCGAATCTTCTTGTTCATGCTCAAGCAAGCGATGTCAGCCCACAGGGGAGTATCTAACTGAGTCAGTTCTTCGATGACCAGCCAGGTGGCGCTGCAGTGGCCGTTGCGCACATTCCGCCGCACCCAGTGGTCCGCCGTCTGCGCCCCCAGGCCCACGTTTTGCACAGCCGCATGGGTCTTCGTGATGATGTGCACCGTGTCCCCGTGCTCCCGCAGAGCCTCCACGATCTTCTTGGCCAAATGCGTCTTGCCCGTCCCCGGAAACCCCGTCAGCAGCAGGCTCTCGCCGTCCAGGCAGTGGCTCACCGGGTCCTCGATTCGACGCCAGGGCGCCTTCGCTCGGATGGGCTCCGCCTCCATGCTCGGCTCCCGATACTGGCCCTTCAGCCCGGTGACCTCCTCGTAGCGATAGACGGGCGTGCCGTCCCGGTGCGACATCTTCAGCAGCCGCTCCACGGCGGGCCGGTGCTTCTTGGGGACGTCCTGCATGACAAGACAATCGGTCTTGATGCATTTGAGGTACCGCCGGGGCACCTCCGCCAGCGCCTGGCGAATGCGCGCCACCGCGACGTACTCGGCCCCCATGATGTAATCGTGCACCGGGCGGTAGCTGCTGTTCGAGAGCAGCTCCGTCACGAAGACGTGGTCCCAGTGCATCCCCCCGGCCGCATCCGTGAAGGTCTGGCGCCAGCTGCAGCCCTCGCCGTCTACTTGATGATTTGAAGTCTTCATAGAATAGACTAGTTCTAGGTTCCGGGCAAACAGACCCACGAGGCTGTTGACGGCCAGCTTGGCGTAGTGCTCCTCGCCCTCGGGCCAATTGCGCTCCATGCGCTGCAGGACCTGCTCCAGGCACTGCTGGTCCACGTGCGCGGTGGCGTCCAGGCTCCACTTGAAGTGCTGCCACTGGGCCATGCCCGCCTCGAGCATGTAGGCGCACACGGGCTTGGCGTACCAGCCCCGCCCGACGAAGGGCAGCCGGTCCAGCACGCCCTTGCGGTGGTCGCAGGGCAGGTCCACCCACATGAGATCCGCCAGCTGGCCCTCCTCCGTGGGGACGATGCAGTCCAGGGGGCAGAACACCGGCAGGGGGAAGCGGGCGTTGGCCAGGCCGTTCTTGCGGCAGCGGCACACGTCGACGCCCTGGCAGGGTCGGTCGAGATCCCACTTCTGCAGCTGAAAGACCAGCGGCGGCAGCCTGGGACTGGCCGCATAGTTCTGGTACACGTAGCGACAGAACCGGCTCTCGAGGGTGGTGCTGTGGTTGCCCTCCAGGCTCGTCTTGGTGCGGTGACACTCCAGGCACAGGGCCTGCAGTTCCTGCTGCTGTCCGGAGAAGGACTGGGACACGGGGATGACGTGATCGATCTCGAAAGTGCCCGGACCGATCGGTGCGCCGCACAGCTTGCACATCCCCTGCTGGCGGGCGAGCAGCTCCTCCCGGCGGCTTCGGGTGTCCTCGCGCTTGCCCTGCAGCAGGTGCAGGAAGACCTCCAGGCTGGCTCCGGCCAGGCGCTGTCCGCGATAGGGCACCCCCAGGCGCTCCGTCCACTGCTGCAGCACCTGCGCGTCCTCACAGAGCTCCCGGATGACACAGTCGGCTCCGCCCGCAACCCTCAGTCGCAGCGCGGACCACTCGCACAACCCCCGCATGGAAACCTTGGGGTGGTGCCCCTCCGCCAGCCGCCTTCTCCACCGCCGCCGTCAAAGCCGCAATCGCCTTCAGGAGCCTTTCAGTCGGTCGCCAGCCACCCAGGCTGCCAAGCTGTTCCTCAAGGCGCACTGCCTCCTCGGCGGACGGTGGTCCAGACTGCGAGGATGCCATGGATCCGATTGTGCCTTTTCAGCCGCTTTTGCTGCTAAGTGCTGCCATGCTGCTAAATGCTGCCATGTTGCTACATGCCGCCATGCTGCTAAATGTTGCCGCGCTGCTGCATGCTGTGCTGCCAGGTTAAGTCTGCTATCCTACCTCACACGCCTACCTTCGAGGAGCGAGCGCGGCAAAACAAAGCTGAGTGCAGGGACGTGGGCGGGGGAGCCTACGGGTTAGGGACGCAGGGCACTCGCAGGGACGCTGGGTATCAAAGCCTACTTCGGGGGCCGAAAGGGTTCGTGTGCCCTGAACCAAACCCAAGAGAACCAACCCCGGCGAAAGCACTCTAGCAAAATGTTACTGCAAAAGTCGGCGGGCCTAGCTAGAATACCAAAATGGCATCAGTGAGCAAAGGCGAGCGAGCATCAGTGAGCATCCTAAACCCCCACGGATCAGGTCGACGATAGCCACAGGCTCGCCGCCAATCGACACTGAGCGGCCGAGGCCACGAAAACGTGAGCCAAACCAAGGGGACGTGTCCACCGAAATCGCGCTCTCACCACAGTTTGGTGTGAAACGGCCCGGCAAAGCCTTTTGGGCCATGCGCGGGCCTTCTCGGGGCTGGCTGTGTCGATTTTGGCCGGCGGGCCCGGAACAGGTGCTCAACGTAAGCGGGGGTTATATTGAAAATCGGGGCCGCGGCGGTTCCGTGATGCCCGGCGATTTCGTGTGGCTGTGTTCGACCCATCCTAAACCCTCCCGGACCACGTTCCGTGGCTTGCCGGCACCGATCTGACAGGGAAGGGGCGATTCGCCCAGAATCGAGCTTCAACGCAAACGGGGGTTGCATTGAAAATCGGGCTCGCGTCCGTGCGTGGTCGGCGCGCAAAACGGCCGGCGCTCGGGGGCCCTTGGGGCGCACCCTCCCCGAGCGGCTTCAAAATCCTGAAAAATTGGGGTGCGGCATGGTGTTTTAGGGGCATGCGTTTTTTTGGTGATGAATGCCGGCAATGTCGAAATCGCTGCGTTCGAACATCAAAACCTTGAACTCAGGGTGGGACTTGCGTTGAACAAGGCGCCAGCCGGGCGCCAGCCGGGGGGCTTGTCATCCTGTCATCCTGTCATCCTGTCATCGGCCGCCGGGGGGCTAATTTGGGCGCCATTTCCACGATTTTGTCGGGACACCGGGCGCCGTGACAGAGCAACGCTGTCTGTCATCGACACCTTTGGCGTGAAACCCGCCACAATTTGCTCGATTTTTGGGAGCACCAGCAGCATGACCGGGCGAGGTCCGTCTGTCATCGCCTGTCATCGGCCGCTTCGGGGCGACTTTCGGCTTGTTTTTTGGAACGCCGAGCGCAATGACAGGATGACAGAATGACAGGATGACAAGGGTCCCGGCCGGGTCAAGATAAAGCATGGAGCTGGCGTGCCGGAACGCCACGGAAGAGCCCTCCGAAGCCAATATCGTGCGACTGCTGGACCTGTGGTCGGCGGACTGGAAGCGCCGGGGCCGCACGCGGGCCGTGGGGCCGGGGGCCTATGAGCGGTACGCCACGCTGGGGCTCTTCGGGCACGGCGGCGTGGTCGGGGTCTCGAATGCCACCGGCCTGCGGGAGGCCTGCGCCGCTGTGAATTGCTTTCTCCGCAGCCGCTTTCCGAGTGGCACCTGGACCTCCATCGCCGTGCTCTTCAACCCGCGCATGGGGCTGCACCGCGACATTCAGAACATGGCCGGGCACCCGAATCACGCGCTTGCTCTGGGCAAGTACACAGGAGGGCGGGTGTGGATCGAAGATGACGAGGGGGACTCTGCGGCGTGGCTGGCCGACAAGAAAGGGGGACGAGAGCTGCGCGGGCGGTGGCTGGACATGCACGACAACCCCGTCAGCTTTGATGCTCGCCGCTATCACATGGTGGAGCCACACGAGGGCAGCATGTGGGCTCTGGCTGCTTATGTTCCGCAAGCCTATGCTCGGGCGACGGAGCAGCACCGAGAGACGTTGAGAGAGGCCGGCTTCCCGCTGCCTGCGTGATGTTCTGAACTCAGTGAAGGCATGTCGGAAAAACTCCGACGTGGGTGTTGTGGAATTAGAACTGAGCACTTGTCGTTTTTTAACAGATGCCGTGTCTCCGTTCCGAATGCAGCAGGGGCACGAGCGAGAAACTCGTTGATGCCCTGTCTCAAATTCGCCGAAGTTCTCGCCGAAGTAAATGTCTCGCCGAAGTTCTCCGAAGTAAGATCTTCTCCCACTTCGAGGTAGTTCAGCCAGAATTTTTTCTGGCCCCCGGCGGGGCTTGTCATCCTGTCATTCTGTCATTCTGTCATCGCTGGCCTCCGTGTCAATATCGGCATCATATGCATGGGTTTTTGAGATAGAAGGCAGCACAGTAAAGAGACTGTGTTCAGCCGCAGACTCAATCGCTGTGAAAGCGCGACAATTAACTCGGTTTTCGGAGCACTGGGCTCCGATGACAGAGCGAACTCCGTCTGTCATCGCCTTGTCATCGGCATTTTCGCTCTCTCTGGGGAGGGTGTTCCAGGACTCCACTCTGTGATAGCTACAGGCCTCAGTTCAAGACATAGGTCAGAATTCGGTACTTTGGAGCAGTGTCGATTCGCGGGCCTACGGCCCGCAGCTCTGACGATCTTAGGGGCTCTGAAGTCTTTGCAAAACGGGCTTTAGAGGAACTTTAAGTGCGCGCCTCTGGCCAGCAGCCGACGAGTGCTCGCCGGCAGCTTACGAGCTGCTTACTGGCAACTCACGAGCACTCGCCAGCAGCTCTGCCGGCAACTCACGAGCTGCTTGCTTGCAACTCACGAGCTGCTTGCTCGCAACTCACAAGCTGCTTGCTCGCAACTCACGAGCTGCTTGCTCGCAACTCACAAGCTGCTTGCTCGCAACTCACGAGCTGCTTGCTCGCAACTCACGAGCTCCTGGCTCGCAACTCACAAGCTGCTTGCTCGCAACTCACAAGCTCCTTGCTTGCAACTCACAAGCTCCTTGCAAGCTGCTTGCTCGCAACTCACAAGCACTCGGCAACCGCCTACGAGCAACTCACGAGCTACTTATTCGCAACTCACGAGCTGCCTGCTCGCAACTCACGAGCACTCGCCGGCCGCCTACGAGCAACTTAGGAGCTGCTTGCTTGCAACTCACGAGCACTCGCCGGCCGCCTACGAGCAACGCACGAGCTGCTCGCACGCCCTCCGCGCCGAACAAGCGCGCGTAAGCGCGCGTCGCTCCCCAAACAGCTCCGGAGCACGACGGCGCGCCTCCAAACAGCTCGCGAGCGCCCTTCGCGCCCTCAAAGCGCCTCCGATGCCGCGCACGCGCGTTTTGCAAGCACTTTAGAGCCCCTAAGATTGCGAGCCCTACGGGCTCCAGCCCTTAAAATCGACAGGCCCTCGAAGTACCGAATTCTAGCCTATGTCTCGAAACTAGCCTCGTAGCTACTACAGAGTGGAGTACCGGAACACCCTCCCCAGAGAGAGATTCCATACTTCGAATGCCTGTCGATTTTGCGGGCTGGAGGCTCTAGGGCTCGATCTGAGGGGCTCTAAAGTGCTTGCAAAACGGGCGCGCGCGGCATCGGAGGCGCTTTGGAGGCGCGCCGTCGTGCTCCGGAGCTGTTTGGGAGCGACGCGCGCTTACGCGCGCTCGTTCGGCCGGAGGGCGTGGGAGCAGCTCGTGCGTTGCTCGTAGGCGGCCGGCGAGTGCTCGTGAGTTGCAAGCAAGCAGCTCGTGAGTTGTGAGCAGCTCGTGAGCAGGGCTCGAAGAATTTTCAGGGCTGTCAGTCAATTTGACTGACAGGTTGTTGCGAAATTTCCCGAGCGAGTGCTCTTAAGTTGCCAGCAAGTAGCTCGTGAGCTTTTGCGCAGGGCGCTCGAAGAATTTTCAGGGCTGTCAAGCAATTTGACTGGTCCTGCCGTCGGGTAGCTTGTGAGTTGCCAGCAAGTAGCTCGTAAGCTGGCGAGTGCTCGTAAGTTGCCAGCAAGTAGCTCGTGAGCTGCTGGCGAGCACTCGTCGCTGCTGGCAAGTGGCGCGCCCTTAAAGTTCCTCTAAAGCCCGTTTTGCAAAGACTTCAGAGCCCCTAAGATCGTCGGAGCTGCGGGCCGTAGGCCCGCGAATCGATAGTGCTCGAAAGTACCGAATTCTGACCTATGTCTCGAACTGAGGCCTGTAGCTATCACAGAGTGGAGAGCTGGAACACCCTCCCCAGAGAGAGAAAAAAATCCTCCGGGCCGGCCCCGTACTGGTTAGCTCGGCAGCGGAAACCGCTTCTCTCAGTGCCTCTCGGTGCTGCTCGGTTGCCCGAGCATAGGCTTGCGGAACGTAAGCAGCGAGAGCTCACATGCTGCCCTTGTGCGGCTCCACCATGTGATACCGGCGAGCGTCGAAGCTCACCGGCTTGTCGTGCATGTCGAGCCATCTACCCGGCAGCTCTCGCCTCCTTTTCTTGTCGGCCAGCCAGGCCGTGGAGTCCCCTCGTCATCTTGGTGCAGCCCCATGCGCGGGTTGAAGAGCACAGCTATGGACGTCCAGGTGCCGTTCGGAAAGCGGCTCTTGAGAAAGCTGTTCACGCTGCACAGGCTGCCCGCAGGCCCGTGGCATTGGAGACCCCGACCACGCCGCCGTGCCCGAAAAGCCCCAGCGTGGCATATCGCTCATAGGCCCCCGGCCCCACCGAGGCCACGAAAACTTGAGCCAAACCTAGGGGACGTACCCACCGAAATCGTGCTCTCGCCACAGTTTGGTGCGAAACGGCCCGGCAAAGCCTTTTGGGCCATGCGCGGGCCTTCCCGAGGCTGGCTGTGTCGCTTTTGGCCGGCGGGCCCGGCAGGGTGTGTGAAACATAGGCAGGGCGCACCCCGAGAATCGGAGGCGCGGCGGTTCCGTGATGCTCGGCGATTCCGTATGGCTGTGTTCGACCCATCCTAAACCCTCCCCGAGCACGTTCCGGGGCTTGCCGGCACCGATTTGACAGGAAAGGGACGATCCGGCCGAAGACGTGCTCAAACCCACCGAAATCGGGCTCTCGCCGGTGCGTGGTCGGCTCGCAAAACGGCCGGCTGCCGAGGGCCGTCGGGGCGCACCCTTCCGGGGCGGCTTCAAAATCCAAAAAAATTGGGGTGCGGCATGGTGTTTTAGGGGCATGCGCGTTTTTGGTGCGAAATGCTGTCAATGTAAAAAATGGATTTGGCGTGCCGGAACGCCACGGAGGAGCCGACCGAAGCCAATCTTGTGCGGCTGCTGGATCTGTGGTCGGCCGACTGGAAGCACCGGGGCCGCACTCGGGCGGCCGCTCAGTGTCGATTCGCGGCGAGCCTGTGGCTATCGCCGACCTGATCCGTGGGGGTTTAGGATGCTCACTGATGCTCGCCTTTGCTCACTGATGCCTTTTCTTTTTGATTTGTAGTGTAGCTAGGCCTGCCGACTTTTGCAGTAACGTTTTGCTAGAGTGCTTTTTGCCGGGGTTGCTTTTGGTTTGGTTCAGGGCACCCGAACCCCTTCGGCCCTGTGGTAGGCTTTTGATCCCCGTCTGCCATGCGAGTGCCCTGCATCCCTAACCCGTAGGTTCCCCCGCCCGCGTCTGCACTGCATTCAGGTTTTGTTTTCCGCGCCGCGGTCCACCAGGTAGGGTGATCAGGGTAGCGCAGCAGCACAGCAGCGTAGGAGGCGGCACACACGCACAGCAGCACAGCAGCGCAGCAACGACCCGGAGGCGGCGCGCATCAACAGTAGGCGGTACATTGACCTATAGCAGCAGCATGTCTTCGGAAGAGTCACCCGGTGAGATGGAAAGCGTCTGCGTGGAGGAGTCGGCTGCAGTTGCATTCGCCGAAGTTGGCGGTCTTCTGATCCGAGATGAGGTGCTCGAGGGCGACGTCGGATGGACTGCCAGCAGCACAGTCGGAGAGGTGATTGAGTCGGCCGGGGCCACTTGCAGCTCCGGTGGCGCCGACAGGTTCGAGGGCTGGGTCGTGGGGCGAATGGAGCTCCATCTGTCAAGTTGCGGAGTTCGTCGCTCGTTTGAGGCGACTCTGGAGGACACTGCTCGCGATCACATGGATGTGGCATTTCGGCTTGTTCTCAGAGGGCGCTTTGCTCGTGGAGTAGCTCGTCAGCTCGCCCGCCAGCGACGATGATCGAAGTGCAGCATCGAGGGTTTTTAAAAGTGTGCCGCGTGGGTTTGTCCCTCCGAAACCCTTTCGGCCCTGCTGTAGGTTGCTCACCATCTGCCCTGCAAGTGTTTTGCAAGTGAGTGCGCATCGGAGTGAGTCCCGAACCCGCTAGGCCCTCCCTTCGGCCCTGCATTGAACTTGTTGGTTTCCGCGCTCGCTTTCTCAAGGAGTGTAGGGTAGGGGCGGGGGGGTTGCCGGGCGGTCGGGCGGGCAGGTGGGCTTGCGTCGGGACCTCAGTTTGCTTGGGTTGCTTCGGTGTTCCCCTTCCCCACCCCTTTTGGTTACCCTAGGCCGCCTCTCACTGCCCTGTCCCGTTGCCCTGTCCCCGTAGGCTGCCCCTTGCCCGCGCCTTTCCGCCCAGGTCTGGACCTTCTCCGCCGGCGTGGTGCTCGCAGGGGTTCTTCAGGGGTTGTTCGGATGTTGTGCGGGCTTGGTGTCGTGCGAGTGCAAGTGCACAGGAGGGACCTGCGCTGCTTCCCGTAAACCTAGAGTGCCCTGCATTCCCCCTTCCCGGGAGCCCCGGCCCCTCCTTCGCTTCGCCCAGGTTTTCCTGCGAGCGTCTTCGCCGACTTCGAAACGTCTGGAGCCCTGTGCCTCTGCAAGAGTTGCCTCTTTGAAGCCGGCTGGTTGGCATGTTTCGATGCTTTGGAGTGCTCTTGCTCGACAGCATCGGGGCCCCACTGACAGGGGTGAGCATGCTTAGCGCCGACGCATGCCTGGAGAATCGAAGTCAGTGCGAGAACTTCATTCACATACTTGGTTAATGTGGCTAGCTGGTAATACCACGAAGCTATCATCTGTTGCCATGGTTCGCGTCGTATCACTGAGCGGGCGAGAGGTCGACGTCCGCTGGGGTCCCGAGGACACCTTGGGCGATATCGCCGAGAAAGCCAGAGTGGCACTCGGCACCTGCCGCGGACGGCTTCTCCTCGGCACCGACGTCCTCGACTTCGACAGCAAGATGAAGGATGTGGGGGATGGAGTCCTGACGTTCCAGTCAATTTTGCCCCGCACGCTGGCGAGTTTGAGGGCATACACGATCCTGTACGGCGACGGCACCGCGGAGGCGGTGGGGGACCCTGATCTCGGTGGCCGAGGTGGCGCGCAGGGGGTGAAGGCGGTGCAGTGCACCTGCCAGGCCTTTGCAGCCCTCTTGGATAATGGATCGGTCGTGGCTTGGGGACAGGAACTTGGCGGCGGCGATGCGAGTGCAGATTTTTACGAGGAAGACATCGTGCAGATCCAATCCACCGACACCGCCTTCGCGGCCATAACGATCGACGGCGCGATCGATTGCTGGGGTAACCCGTGCACAGGCGGGTTGGGGCCCCTTCAGCCTGGCGATGATGGTGAACCTGTACGGCTTGACGTGGAGGGAGTGATCGCCATCCAGTCCACTGAGCGCGCCTTCGCCGCGATTCTCAATGATGGCAGCGTCGTGGCCTGGGGTGATGAAGATGCGGGCGGCGACAACCGCCTGGTCCTACCGGCGCTGAAGAATGTCGTGAAGATCCAGGCGACGGCATCGGCCTTCGCGGCCATTATGGCCGACGGTAAGGTGTCTTGGTGGGGTGACCCGGAAGCAGGTGGCGACGGCTTCTGGTCCGAGGATGGGGAGGACCTGTGCGGGGTCGTCGACGTACAGGCCACCAGGTTTGCCTTCGCCGCAATCACGTCCAGCGGCTCCGTGTACGCCTGGGGTCACGAGGCGGCTGGAGGCGACCTGGGTGGCCGCGTCATCACGGACGACGTGGCCATCCAGGCAACAGACCAGGCCTTTGCCGCGATCCTGAAGGACGGCTCCGTGCGGGCCTGGGGCCATGAGACCGGCGGTGGAGACTGCGAGGCCGTGCGGGACCGCTTGGTGAAGGTCCGAGAGATCCAGGCCAACGCCCAAGCCTTCGCGGCCATCTTGGAAGACGGCTCCGTGGTGACCTGGGGCGATGCCGACTTTGGTGGCGATGGGCCGTCATTGCAGAACGTGAGGTGCATCCAGGCCTCGGCAGACGCCTTTGCAGCAATCCTGTATGATGGCTCCGTGGTCACCTGGGGGGATGCCGCGGCGGGAGGAGATAGCAGTGCAGTACAGCATCAGCTGCGGGATGTCGTCCATGTGAGTGCGGGTCTGGGCTTCTTTGTAGCAACTTTGGGCGATGGCACCACCGTACATTGGGGTGCGATCTGAATCCCCTGGCATGGCAACGGCGCCACGGTACAGAGGCGGCGCCTGCCGGTCGAGTTAAAAAGGCGCCCTGTGCTGCAAGTTCGTGAGCCTGCAGTTTGGAGGGCCCTGCCCTCTTGCTCTGCCCAGGTCTCTTCGGCGCGGCGCCTGGACCTTGTCTGTGTCGCCTCTTGAAGTTCGGTATGCTTGTGAAGGGCTGATCTAAATGAATTACTCCCCCTCGCTCCCAGGCCTGGAGTCTTCGGCACGGCTCGCGACGGCTTCGCGCATCGCCTGGGCCCTGGTGCTCTCTTTGCTGCCTCTTCGAAGCCGGCTGGTTGGCATGTTTTGTGCATTCGTCGCAGCTTTGTTGATTTCCCGAGCCCCCCAGCTTCAGGGGTAGGTGCGATGGCGCACTTTCGCCGCTCGCAGGCCGTGAACGTGGTCCTCAGCCCCGCGCTGCCAGACCTGGCTCGGGTCGGCGTTCGCCTCGGCTTGGGCGACTATCCGGCCTGCTGCGACCGCCTGCTGGAGCTCCTGGATCCGAAGCTGTGCTCAGAAACTGACCGGATCGGTGTCCAGCAAGCCAACGCTGAGTTGCAGAGGCTCCGGAACAAGCTGGACCTCCTTCCCGAGTCGGAGCTGTCCAAGGCTCTCCAAGAGGCGCAAGGGGCGCCATCTAACGCGGAGCGGCTGTTTGTGACGCTGCCTTCGCAGTCGGCATCTGCCAAGAGCCGCTCCGTTCTTCAAGGGCGAGGTTTGGGAAGGGGCTCCTCTGCTCCCAAGGCCAGTTTGGACAAGTTCATGAAGCAGATGAGGAATACGACCGAGGTTGCAGAGCCCAGCGAGCCGGTGGTTGCGCAGCCCAGCGAGTCGGTTGCAGAGCCCAGCGAGCCAGCGGTTGCAGAGCCCAGCGAGCCGGTGGTTGCGCAGCCCAGCGAGCCGGTGGTTGCGCAGCCCAGCGAGCCCGCGGTTGCAGAGCCCAGCGAGCCGGTTGCAGAGCCCAGCGAGCCGAAGGTTGCAGAGCCCAGCGAGCCGGTTGCAGAGCCCAGCGAGCCGGTTGCAGAGTCCAGCGAGCCGGAGGTTGCACAGCCCAGCGAGCCCGCGGTTGCAGAGTCCAGCGAGCCGGAGGTTGCACAGCCCAGCGAGCCGGTTGCACAGCCCAGCGAGCCGAAGGTTGCAGAGCCCAGCGAGCCGAAGGTTGCAGAGCCCAGCGAGGCAGTGGTTGCAGAGCCCAGCGAGGCAGTGGTTGCACAGTGCAGCGAGTCGGCGGAGCAGGAATCAGCCGAGGAGCCATCCATTCCGGCCTTTGAGAACGGGAAGCTGGGTGAGCCGCTCAAGGAGTACAGGGACCACGTGGTGGCGAGGCAGGAGTTTGAGCACTACGGCCCGGACTGCCCGCTGGAGGTAGTCCGACGCTTCCGGGAGTGCCTCTATCGCGACGAGAAGGACACGGCGAACTTCAATCCCTACTGGGTCGTGCTGGAGTTCCCCACTCGCACTGGTGTGGGGCCGCTGCCAGAGTGGAACGGCGCGATGGCCTTCTGTCTTCGCGAAGGCGATCCCACGAACTTCCTGCTCGTGAGCAAGAACAAGGGCGTCGCGGTGCGGGCCGAGAACGTCTTCAAGGTGAATGGTGAAGAAGGACTGCCTGCCCCCGCTGTTCTCCGCGATCCTCCAGGCCGGCTGGCAGCGGGGCAACATCCGCATCTTCGACAAGGGGGCCTACTACCAAGCCAAGGACCAGGACGCGGCGGAGTTTTCCCCACGGGCGGCGCTCCGAAGCCTGGAGCACCTCGACCCCGTCGGCTACATGTCCCACATGGCCAAGCTGGAGGACCGCTTCGGAGGCGACACGGCCCTGCGGACTCGCAAGCGCAAGGCCACGACCGAGGATGAGTACATCTACGTGCAGCGGGAGGCCCTCAACAAGCTCCGCAAGGCCGTTGATGAGGAAAGGGAGGCCAAGGCGATGCTTGCGAAGTCCACGCTTTCCATCGCAGACTTCAACTACGAGACCTGCCAGTGCTGGTATTGGGACGAGCCGAGTGGCTGCAAGAAGTCCGTGCCCTTGGACGAGGCCGTCGCCATCGCCATCCAGACGAGGAGAACCATAGTGCTTTACGGGCCTCCAGGTCGAGGCAAATCGCCCTTCGCCAAAGCACTGGCCGGCTGGTACATGCAGCACGTCCTGAAAGGCAAGATCGACGAGATGATCTTCACCGGCACCGTGGACAGCCTCCGCAAGGCGTACCAGTTCAACCTGCTTCAGGGCGGGCGGCCCCTGGTTTTCGATGATCTCCTTGCCAACCGGCAAAACGTGGGGAGCCAAGGAGGAGGGCCGGACTTTGTGAAACAGCTCTTAGGCATCTCCCGGGATGATCGAGCGACTCTCCAGAGTCGCTACGCAGATATGCAGATCCCACAGGATTGCCTGAGAATCATCACGGTTCAAGATGTCGACAAGGTGCACCCGGGGCTCCAGGTCATGCACAGCGCCACGGAAACCCACATCCCCAAGGAGTTCTGCGGGGACTTGCATGACATGCCCATCAAGGAGTATTTCGACGTGGACCGCCGGGCAATCCTCAAGAGGATGGTCGCGATCTTCGTCCCCGATGGCATCCTGAAAGGCGAGGTGCTGGGTGGCCGCGTCGAGTCTGATCAGGAGAACATCGCCAGGCTGCGGGAGCTCTGGAGTAAGACCGTCGGCTGAAGCCGCGGCTGGCACAGCGGTCAGTACAGGACCCCAGCTGTGCCCTTAGGGCCTCAGGGCCTGCGCGTTCGGCGCAGCTCCGTACAGGATCCGCTGCCGCGCCCGTGCAAACAGTTTCGCAGCTTCAAGCCTTGTGTGCCGTGTTGTAGGATGCTGCAGGTCGCTTCTGTGCTTTTTTAGCTCCGTCACTCTGAACCCCTTCGCCTCGCTCAGGTTCGAACCTGCGTCACTGTGCTGGTGCCTCTGTTCAGGGTTTTTTCGGACTTTGCGATTGTGGGGGTTGTTGTTCCGTGCGCGCACAGGAGGGCCCTGCACTGCTTCCCCCATCCCGTAAAGCTAGAGTGCCCTGCGACCCCGGCCCTGTTCCCGGGAACCCCGGGCCCCTGGCCCCTCCACAGGTTCGCGGATGCCCGCTTCTATCTCAGGCAGGTCACTTCCACACTTTCCAGGTTTTCCAGGGTTTCCAGGGGGGTCTTGGGAGGGACCACAGGCCACCCTGGAAAGCATGGAAAATTGAGTCTAGGAGCTTCATTTTTCCACGCTTTCCACGTTTTCCAGGGTGGCTTTGGGCCCTCCCAAGACCCCCCTGGAAAGCGTGGAAAATTGAGTCTAGGAGCTTCATTTTTCCACGCTTTCCACGTTTTCCAGGGTGTTCGGAGTTCGCTTTTGAACCCTATCCTTCCAGCCCGATTCTGGTGTCTAGGAGCTTCATTTTTCCACGCTTTCCACGTTTTCCAGGGTGTTCGGAGTTCGCTTTTGAACCCTATCCTTCCAGCCCGATTCTGGTGTCTAGGAGCTTCATTTTTCTACGCTTTCCACGTTTTCCAGGGTGTTCGGAGTTCGCTTTTGAACCCTATCCTTCCAGCCCGATTCTGGTGTCTAGGAGCTTCATTTTTCCACGCTTTCCATGTTGGCTTTTTGGGCCCTCCCAACACCTCCCTGGAAACCCTGGAAAACCTGGAAATGGTGGAAGTGACCTGCCCGGCATTGAGGCCTGGGCTTGTTCAACTCGGCGAGCCTTCAGCGGTGATCGTCCGGAGCCCAGGTCCCGTCGTGCTTAGCAGCCTTGTGCAGCCTTGTGCAGCCTCACACGTACCTTGCGCGAGTTTTGTGCCCTCTCGAGCTTTAGCCCCGACTCGTAGCTGCGTCATGGCCTGGAACCTCGTCCTGAAGTTCCTGACGGAGACGGCCGTGGAGCCTGTCGAGCACCCGTTTCTCAACAATGGCGTGATCGGAGAGCCGGATATCGACCTTGCCCTCGACCACGTCGACGTCTTGTCTCAAGTGGCTGCCTGCGATGCTGACTCCCGTCGCGAGCTGCAATCCCCTCTTGCGGATTGGCGTGCGGCGCTGGGGCGCATGACTTCGACCGAGATCGGCCAACGTTTGTCCTTCCTCGGCGAGCACCCACTGCGGGGACGGCTGTTGGCAGCAGCGGAGCGGGTTCGAGGGCTGCGTGGGGACGCTGCAGCCCGACAGTTCGCTTGGAATGTTGCCGATGCCACGTGGCGCGATCCTTCAATTCTCTTGAGGTACGAGGCGGAGTTAGGGCTGGTGGAGACCGAGCTGGATGTGATGGAGTCTGAGCCGTCGGGACCGCCGTAGGGGTGCTGTGCAGTTGCTGTCCCTAGCAGGTCTAGCGTGTTCGACGTACAGGAACCGAGCACCCAGCGTACAGGCTGTGCACAAAGTCCTGCCGCTTTGCCTGCTGTGTGCGCGCATCGGCATGTTCTGCAAGCTGGCCCTGCGCCCAGGTCGGTTCGACGTCTTCCAGGTTCGTGTGGTCTGCAGCCCCTGGTTACCTTAAGTCCCGAACCCCCAGGCCCGAACCCTCTAGAACCCTTCATCCCTACTAGGCTGCCCTGCTCGGGCGGCAAGTCTACGGCGGCGCCGTGGGCCCGGGGTTGAAATCTCTAAGCTGCCGCACCGCTAACGGCACCGGCCGCCGAGTCAGCCGTGCTTTAGGCTCCGCGGAGCCGCGGGGCACCGGAAGCGCATGCTTCAGCAGGGTCTCCGAGCCGTCCGTGGCTCGCACCGTCATCGAGTCGTAACTCGAAACCTCCCGCACCGCCCCGTACTGGGGCTGGAAGCTCCTCGCTGCATTGGTGGGGGCCCGGAACGCCCCCGCCTCCTCGAGCCGCCGCTGACGGCTCCTCGTCAACTCATCGTTATGTTTGAACTTGGCCGCGTTATCCTGGTAGGCCCTGAACCCTGCGGCCGGCATCGTCTCCACATCCTCGGGCGCCACGGTCACCGCCGCGTGCGGCCGGGCGTTGTAGGCCTCCGTAGCTTCGTCCACGTGGTCGCCCCACCCACCGCCGTGTCGTGCCGCCTCGCCCGCCAAATCCTTCTTCAAAGTCTGAATCGCGCGGTCCACCACCGCGGTCGCATTGCGATCCGTCGGGTCCTTCTGCCGGTGCACCACGCCCCCCGGCAATGCCGCCTCAAGCCCCCGGAACTCGTTGCCCAGATCCGTGGTGACGACGTAATTCGACTCGTCCTGCACCAGCCGGGGGATGATCTCCGCCGCCGCCCGCGTCACCGTCGCGGCCGACTTGTCGGGCAGGGCCTTCGTGGCCATCTCGCGCGTGAACACATCAGTCGCCACCAAGCCAAATTTGTTGGCTCCCCGAGTGTTCTGGCTGAAATCGATGAGGTCCGCTTGCAGGCGGTCGTTCGGCCCCTCCGCCGCACTCTTCCCCAGACTCCGCGGCTTCGGTGCGAGCACCTGCCGCGCCACGTCGCTGCGCAGGGCCGCCTGGGCCCGCGCACTCGTGAGGTCCCGCCGCTCCGGAAACTCCCGGCGGGCTATCTGGTAGAGCTTGCGGGGATCCCGCACGTTGAAGTCCCGGGCCAGCCGCCCGAGCAGCTCCATCGCGCCGTCCTCTGCCATTTCTAATCCGAGTCGCCCTCGCTCCCCTTCTTCTTTTCAAGTTTCTCCACGCGCTTCTGCAGCTTCTTGACCACGCCCCACAGCACCACGCTGAGCTTCTGATAGTCCAAAGCCATCAGCTCCCGGCCGTCCAGGTTCTTGGTCTTGCACATCGTCGCCCCCAGCTTCCCGCTGGCCTGCACGTCCTGGGCCACGAAGCCGATCTGTTCCTTACCGCCGTCGATGCGGTCGAAGAGCTGCGGCTCCACCGCATCGAAGGTCTCTTGCAGCTCCTTCTCCGGGATGGCCCGGACGTTCTCCTTCAGGGCCCGGTCGCTCAGGTTGACGAAGCCGTAGCCGAAGATGACCTCTCCATCATTCGATCCCCCGATGTTGGGTTCGATGGCCAAATTCGCCAGGCCGTTGGTGGTGTTGAAACTCATGAACTGAAACAAGGTGTTGAGCTGCACGCCACCCCCGGCCAGGGCCTTGAGCTCCGCCAAGCCGGTCTGATTGTTCGCGTCGAGGAGCAGCTGGGCATCGCCCGTCGGCGCTGCGTTCCGGATCACCGTGCCCACGGTGCCGTCCGGCGGCCCCACGGCGATTTGCTCCAGCAAGGGGGCGAGGACCTGCACGCCGCTGGTGCCCCCCGACAAGGACAGAAAGGGTAGCGACGCCTCGGGGGCCACGGCCCCGTTGACCCGCAGGGTGGCGTTCACCAGCACGCCCTGCGTTCCCCCTTCGATGCTGAGCCAGGGGTCCGCCGGGTCGCAGCGCACCAGGGGCGCTTCCAGGCGCAGGTTGCTCGCCACCTGCAGGTTCGCGGTGACGCTGCTGCTGGAGTTGAAAGTCCCCGTGGCCGCCGTGGAGCCCACGAAGAACTGCGCGAAATCCGCGGTGGTCGCGTTCAGCGTCTTCGCCGCGTTGACGGTGATGTCCTGGTCCAGCGTGATCCCGGCGGCGGCGAAGGAGGCCAGGGGCGTGTTGTCGATGGCCCTCAGCACGATCGGCGTGCCCCGGAGCTCGGGGGTCTCCACGAAGCTTGCTGGTGCTCAGCAAAGAGCCAAAGAGCCAACAGCAGTCAACAGGGTTCGTGCGCGCAGGTGCTTACGATGGCTTTTCTTGAATGAAAAATCGCAGTGCTGCGACAAACAGGAAAACCGTACACAGCTCGCTCTGCGTTCCCAAACCACTGTCCGAAATAGACAACAATTACTAATTACTAATTACCCGTCTGGACAATGCCCGGACGTTTGATCCAGAAACGACACACTCGCAGGGTAATTACTGCACGGGGAAACATTTCTAAGCACACCGCTCGTGCCCTAAACCTGTAGAAGCCATACCGCAACACTTACACACTCACAACTTATTCTTTGGACAAACCATGGTCGTGAAACATGTCCAACATCTTGAAAGAGACGTGCTCGCGGTGCACCGTACGCCGTACACAGTAACTGTTGTCTTGGAGCCCTGCGAAACGAGATCAGGGGAAGCATGGGGGAGGACTTATAGCTTGACTAATTAAGCTCGTCTACACGTCAATATGCTGCGAAGCTTCCATAGATCCTGCGCGTGAACGTACAATATGTGTGTCTGAACCCCTGCGTCAGGAGTGAAGCGACGCACGTCTCTTCGTGCGCCAAGTGGGTTCGAGCAGGTCGTAGATCTGACATGTCGGGATCCCGCCAGCAAGCTCAGGACAAGAGTGCGGTGCATAGTTTCAGCGGTTTTGCGTGCTGCACTGGTGCAGGGGAAGTGCCACGACGCCGCAAAAACCAGAGAGAAACGAGGTCTGCGACAGAGCATGAGAAGACAGTGCAAGAGGCAAGAGAAACAAGAGAGAGAGAGAGAGAGACAAACTCTTCGACGGAGTTACTACTGCACCGGTACAAGAAAAGCGACAAGAAAGCGCCAAGTAAGCAATGAAAGCTTGGCGACGGAACACCGCTGGCTTACCACTTTGCTACTGCTGCAACAGATTGTCAGCTCGGGTCAAGACAACATGCCATCAGAGGGTATCAGCGGCAGCCTTCATTGGGAAAGAAATACTTTGCACTTCGAATGTTGTTAACATCTGGGAAATGTGCCCAGATGTCGAGCGAATCTCCTATCAAGCAGGCACGGCGGTTTATATGTGTTGCGGGCAGCGCACCGGCGGTCATCAGCGTGATGCCTCATAATGTGCAGCTGCAACTTGCAACTATTCGGAGCCATTAGTTTCTGCAGAGCTAACAGCGCATGCTTTGGCAGCTTGCCACAGTAAGACGAGCCGAGTTTAATGACCACCTGCGTGGCCCCAAAACTCTATAGCTTCAGCACTTTATCAAGCAATTTGCCTCTGGTGTTTTGTCGCGTTAAGTCGCCAATTCAATAGATGAAAATTGCCCACCTTTCGGAAGGCCGGAAGGCCGCTGCTCACCTGAGAATGGATGATGTGATGTTTCCTAACGCAAAATGCTGCCGATTCTGAAACATAAACTAATCGTCATGCCCAACCATGATGCACCAGCACCTAGGCCTCAAGAGGTTCGTCTTCGGCTGGCGCTCCGGCGGATACGATGTCTGATTCCTTACAGGGCATTGGGCGGCTCAGGGTTTGGAGCGTCCACAAAAACACATCAGTTTGCAAACCCAATGGACAACGTGCGTGTGACTGCCCTTCAACTTGGACATTCTGCCCGACTTATGGTTTTACAAACAAAAGTCGGCCACTTTCACTGCTATGCTTTAGCCACGGCGCAGGCATGATAGCCTCCCAATGAGAGAAGGGGCTTGCGTCATGATGGCTTACTATAAAGACTTGCGCCGGTCGGAGGGTTCGCTGGAGACTGCAAAACTTTGGGTTTCCTGGACATCTTGCAAGGATGTTCAAGGGTGTCTCAAGACGGCTCCCCAGGATTACAGGGCTTGAGGGCTTTTTTCAACTAAGGCAGGAGCTTCTGGGCACCCTCAAACAACAATGTAGGGGCACCAGGATGCTTAAAGACTTAAAGGCGCTCTTCCAAGACTCCAGGGGCTTCAGGGCCCCAGACAAACTGCAGCTTCAGCTCCTTATAGAGTCCCAGAGACTAAAAAAAAGCTTGCTGCGCGTTTGGCTCTTTGGCTCTGCAAGCGGATGGGAAGGAAATGAAGCATCCCTGCTGAGAGCGGCGGCGCTTATTGCCCCCACACTCTCAGCAGTCGTGGGCGTCCACGACTGCTGAGGGCAGGGGGTAAATCCATAACGAGTGCTTGATGAGAGCGGGGGGTTCGCAGGCACGGGTGTTCTGAGCAGGCACTGCCTCTTCCCGAACCCCCACCCCTCAACAGGCGTGGGCGTCCACGACTGATGAGGATACCCCTGCAAGCCACCCCCCCAAGCCATCAGACCGAGGATTTGCGGAGCAGGTTTTTCTCCCCCAGACTTTCACTTGTGCCGCTTAGCCCGATTTGATCTATCGTAGGGGCTTAGGGCTTAGGGTTTGGATTTCATGTTCCGTATTCTTTCCACTCCACTGGCAAAACCAAACAATCAATCATGCGAGAAGCCTTTCTAGTCCCTGAAAATCATAGTCCCGCTTTTCGGGATCCGCGAAGCCCCTGCAGTCTTTCTGGAAGCTGAACTCCAGGCAGTCCTTTGGGGGCCTTCAAGCCCCTGCAGTCTTCGGCTCTACACTCTGTGGGGGTCCGGGGCGCTCGAAGCTCCTGCAGTATATCATGCGCCCTGAAATCCTGTTCTTGGGGAGCGGCCGAGCCCCCGCAGTCTTAAATCGCCCCTGCACACTGACCAGGAAGCCCCGAAGCTTTGCAGTACCTAACCAACCCTAAAAGATTGCAGGCCTGCGCAGTTTTGATTGAGCCATCAAGCCCCTGCCGTCATGGGGAAGCCATCATGCCTGCGCCGTCACTAAAGCATAGCATTGGAAGGTAGCCGACTTCGCGGTCGGCGGAATGTCCCAGTTAAGAGGCGGTCACATGAATATTGTCCTGTAGGGTTGCATTGTGCGGTTGTTGCGGATGCTCTAGACTCAAGACCCTGAGTGGCCGTTAAATCTGCAAAGAATCAGAGATCGTACCCACTGCAGCGCGAACTGCTTAAGGCTTAGGTATTGGTGCTTCGTGGTTGGGGCGTGGCCACTATGTTTCAGAATCGGCAGCATCTTGAGTCTTTGAGTCAGGAAACATCGCTTCATCCTTTCTCACAGGTGGTCTTTAAACACGGCTCTTCTATCTGTGGCAAGCTGCCAAAGCATGCGTTGCTAGCTCCGCAGGAACTATAATGGCTCCGAATAATTGCAACTGCACATTATGAGGCGTCACGCTGATAACCGCCGGCACGCTGCCCGCAACACATAAACCGCCGTGCCTGCGTGATATGAGCTTTCGCTCGGCATCTGGTCACATGTCCCAAGATGTTAACTGTTAACAACCTTCGAAGCGCGAAGTATTTCTTTCCCAATGAAGGCTGCCGCTGATACCCTCTGATGGCATGTTGTCTTGACCCGAGCTGACAATCTGTTGCAGCAGTAGCAAAGTGGTAAGCCAGCGGTGTTCCGTCGCCAAGCTTTCATTGCTTACTTGGCGCTTTCTTGTCGCTTTTCTTGTACCGGTGCAGTAGTAACTCCGTCGAACAGTTTCTCTCTCTCTCTCTCTCTCTCTCTCTCTCTCTCTCTCTCTCTCTCTCTCTCTCTCTCTCTCTCTCTCTCTCTCTCTCTCTCTCTCTCTCTCTCTCTCTCTCTCTTGTTTCTCTTGCCTCTTGCACTGTCTTCTCATGCTCTGTCGCAGACCTCGTTTCTCTCTGGTTTTTGCGGCGTCGTGGCACTTCCCCTGCACCAGTGCAGCACGCAAAACCCCTGAAATTATGCACCGCACTCTTGTCCTGAGCTTGCTGGCGGGATCCCGACATGTCAGATCTACGACCTGCTCGAACCTACTTGGCGCACGAAGAGACGTGCGTCGCTTCACTCCTGACGCAGGGGTTCAACCACACATATTGTACGTTCACGCGCAGGAATATCTTGCGGCTCTATGGACCCTATGGAAGCTTCGCAGCATATTGACGTGTAGACGAGCTTGATTAGTCAAGCTATAAGTCCTCCCCCATGCTTCCCCTGATCTCGTTTCGCAGGGCTCCAAGACAACAGTTACTGTGTACGGCGTACGGTGCACCGCGAGCACGTCTCTTTCAAGATGTTGGACATGTTTCACGACCATGGTTTGTCCAAAGAATAAGGTGTGAGTGTGTAAGTGTTGCGGTATGGCTTCTACAGGTTTAGGGCACGAGCGGTGTGCAATGAAATGTTTCCCCGTGCAGTAATTACCCTGCGAGTGTGTCGTTTCTGGATCAAACGTCCGGGCGTTGTCCAGACGGGTAATTAGTAATTGTTGTCTATTTCGGACACTGTGGTTTGGGAACGCAGAGCGAACTGTGTACGGTTTTCCTGTTTGTCGCAGCACTGCGATTTTTCATTCAAGAAAAGCCATCGTAAGCACCTGCGCGCACGAACCCTGTTGACTGCTGTTGGCTCTTTGGCTCTTTGCTGAGCACCAGCAAGGAAGCGGAGGCGGTTGAGGGCTGGTGCAGAAGATGTCGGCGGGGAGCGGGCTTCGCCTCCAGGGCGGGCACCGGCACGTCCCAGAGCCGTGACCTGGGAGCCCAGGCTGTTGAAGGTGGCGACCATGGGTAGCGGCTGTCGCTCTGGGACTTGCTCCAGCAGTCCGCCTCTATCTCGATCACGCTGCCGTTGCCCAGTGAGGGGCGCCCGGAAGAGCAGGCTTCTCACGATGTGAGGCGTGAATTGTTTTTGCACCAGGTGGAAGAGGCCGTTGCCCTCGGGCACGGCGGGATTGTTGGGGAAGTACCTGGCGTCCAGCGGCGCGAAGTTGTTGTTAGCCAGGTAGCGCCCGTCGGCTTCCGCCTTGGTGTAGGCGTCGCAGGTGAGCTCCAGCGTGGAGTCCGAGAAGAGGCTGCTGGCCCCCAGGGGCGCGCGGGGCAGGAGGCCTTTGATCATCGGGGGCGTCACGTTGGTGCGCACCAGGGACTCGAAGCTGTTGTTGGCGCTCACCGCGAAGTAGCGGGTGTCGGCCTGCGCCTGGGTGAGGAAGCCGGAGCCGGCCAGGGCATCGTCGATCTCGGTCTGGGTGCGCCCCGACGTCCAGTACTGCAGGAAGGTGGCCGTGAGCTGGCTGTCCAGCTCGGTGCGCGGGTAGTAGGCCAGCAGCTCGTTGGCCACGTAGGCTTCCGTCTGGGCCTGGTCGTAGTAGCCGGACAGGTCCACGTTGCTCAGGGCATCGGCGATCTCCTGTGTGACCTCTGCGGATGTCGAAAAGTCCAGGAGAGCCGTGACGATCTTCGAATCGACGGCCCCGCTGTCATCATAGCTCGACAGGGCCGAGCTGATGGCCGAGGAAACCGAGGCGTTCGTTGCAAAGTTGGACAGCTCTCCCGCAACGTAGCTGGACACTTCGCTTTGGTCCCAGTAGGGCACCAGCTCGCCGGCGATGAGCGCCA
>CAJNDT010003156.1:0-24981 GCA_905221615.1 Symbiodinium sp. CCMP2592
TCCTTAATTTTAAGCTCCGGGTGGGTCCTTAATTTTCGGCTCCGGGTCATCAATTTTAGGTTTCAGTTCTTATTTTAAGCTCCGGGCCCTTAATTTTAGGCTCCGGGTCCTTAGTTTTAGGTCCGGTCCTTAATTTTGAGCTCCGGGTCCTTAATTTTCGGGTCCGGTCCTTAATTTTAAGCTCCGGGTCCTTAATTCTCGGTTCCGGGTCTTTAATTTAAGGCTCTTTAAAGGCAGCAAGGAGGAATCCAAGGGTGCCCGGCCATTTGCACCAAGGTTTACCGGGGCCCAGAAAGGAGGATTTCAAGGGTGCCCGGCCGGTTTGCACCAAGGTTTAGGGTTATTATTATATAGGCTGACAGTAGCGGCCTATTCACTGGAGCCGCGTGGACCTGAGGTCCAGGACCTACGGCTCGCTTTTCAGCCATCGCCTACGGTCCGGCAGCCGCCTTCCGGTCCGCCTGCTGCGGCCGACCCCATTCGCTGCGGTGGGGGGTCGGCCTTCAGTTTAGGGTTTAGGGTTTAGGGTTTAGGGTTTAGGGTTTAGGGTTTAGGGTTTAGGGTTCGCCAGCGCAGTTTTTTGAGACTGCGCAGAAAGGCGCCCTTAGCATCTCACGCGAAGCCAGCAGCTGCATCCCTTTCTTTTAAGGGGGCTGGCGCTTAAGCCCTAAAACTCCTTGTCTGCTCCGCGATTGCTCTCTGTTGGTTCGGGCTAGACTAAATTTAGTCTTTTTTTAATGTTAAGGGTTTGCTGGGGTTTGGTAAAAAAGCCCGTTTCTGACAATCGTGTTTTTCGGCACTTTTTCCGGGTTGGGGATCGAAACCTTTGAAATTTTTTCTGGCGCGGCCGGGTCCCCCCTCGCGAAGTTTCAGGGGTGCGAGGTGGGTTGGGGCTCGGAGGCGGAGGGGTCCGAGTGCGAGCATCTCACCCGAAGGCTTTTCTCTGCCTTAAGGGGGTCCATGTGGACTGCGCTCACAGGCGCCCCGAGCATCTCCCACGAACGCTTGCTCTGCTTTAGGGGGGCTGGTCCTTAGGTCCTAAAGTGTTGCGTCTGCCTCTCGAATGTTTTCTGTTTGTTCGGGTTAAGTTAGGATTAGAGCACTGTGAGTGTTAAGAGATTGCCGGGTCTTGGTGGTTCTTGTGGTTTCACTGCTTTGAGGGGTCCGTTGCTTAAGCCTTAAAAGTTGTCGTCTGCTCCGCGATTGCTCTCTGTTGGTTCGGGCTAGGTTAAATTGAAGCTTTGTTAGTGTTGAGGGATTGCCGGGGTTTGGGGGTGTTTGTGGTTTCACTGCTTTTAGTGGGCCGTTGCATAAGCCTTCAAGCTCGTCGTCTGCCCCGTTGTCTGCTCCGCGATTGCTCTCTGTTGTTTCGGGCTAGACTAAATTGAGGCTTTCTTATTGTTGAGGGTTTGCTGGGGTTTGTTGCCCGGGGCCGGGGCACCTTCCCACAGCCAGGGCCCGGGGCCGGGAGCATCTCACGCGAAGCCAGCAGCTGCATCCCTTTCTTTTAAGGGGGCTGGCGCTTAAGCCCTAAACCTCCTTGTCTGCTCCGCGATTGCTCTCTGTTGGTTCGGGCTAGACTAAATTTAGTCTTTTTTAATGTTAAGGGTTTGCTGGGGTTTGGTAAAAAAGCCCGTTTCTGACAATCGTGTTTTCCGTCACTTTTTCCGGGTTGGGTCTCGAAACCTTTCAGACTTTTCTGGCGTTGCCGGGTCCCCCCTCGCGAAGTTTCAGGGGTGCGAGGTGGGTTGGGGCTCGGAGGCGGAGGGGTCCGAGTGCGAGCATCTCACCCGAAGGCTTTCTCTGCCTTAAGGGGGTCCATGTGGAGCGCTCACAGGCGCCCAGAGCATCTCCCACGAAGGCTTGCTCTGCTTTAGGGGGGCTGGTCCTTAAGTCCTAAAGTTTTGCGTCTGCCTCTCGATTGTTTTCTGTTTGTTCGGCTTAAGTTAGGTTTAGAGCTCGTGAGTGTTAAGGGATTACCGGGTCTTGGTGGTTCTTGTGGTTTCACTGCTTTGAGGGGGCCGTTGCTTAAGTCTTAAAAGTTGTCGTCTGCTCCGCGATTGTTCTCTGTTTGTTCGGTCTAGGTTAAATTGAAGCTTTGTTAGTGTTGAAGGATTGCCGGGGTTTGGGGGTGCTTGTGGTTTCACTGCTTTTAGTGGGCCGTTGCATAAGCCTTCAAGCTCGTCGTCTGCCCCGTTGTCTGCTCTGCGATTGCTTTCTGTTGGTTCGGGCTAGACTAAATTGAGGCTTTCTTATTGTTGAGGGTTTGCTGGGGTTTGTTGCCCGGGGCCGGGGCACCTTCCCACAGCCAGTTCCCGGGGCCGGGGCACCTTCCCACATCCAGGGCCCGGGGCCAGCGCACCTTCCCACAGCCAGGGTTCGGGGGAGGGCCCGGGGCCGGGGCCAGTGCCCGAACCGCGCACCTTCCCACAGCCAGGGTCCGGGGCCGGGGCACCTTCCCACAGCCAGGGCCCTTCCCACAGCCGGGGCACCTTCACCTTCCCACAGGGCCGGCACCCTCCCACAGCCAGGGACACCTGCCCAAACCCCCGCCCAAACCCCGGTAAAGTGCTGCATCCCACAGATCGTGCCAGGCGATGACTGCAGACCGTGCTGTCACAATGGCCTCGTTCCGATGCGGGATAAACGAGATGACGCGCAAACGTTTTTCTTGTGGAACACAAGGTGCAAAAACAGGTTTTGCTCTGTCGATGCACAATTATACAGAAGCATGTCGGGAGAGGAAGAGCGAAGGGGGGGGGGGCAGGGCGGGCGCACACTGGCAGTGTGCGCAAGTTCCAAATGCCAGTATCGCGATCGCCATTCCCATGCGGGATAAACGAGATCACGCGCAAACGTATATGTTCCTGTGGAACACCAGGCGCAAAAACAGGTTTTGCTCTGTCGATGCAAAATTATACCGAAGCAGGTTGGGCGGAAAACCGAGGGAGGGGGGGGGCAGGGCGGGCAGTTAAATGGCGGTGTGCAAAGTTGCAAACATCAGCATCACGATCGTCATTCCGATGCGGGATACACGAGATCGTGCGCAAACGTTTGTTTCTTGTGGAACACCAGACGCAAACACGGGTTCTGCTCTGTGGATGCAAGCTTAAATCGAAGCATGTCGGGATAGAAAAGCGAAAGGGGGGGGGGGCGGGCGTGTAATTGGCAGTGTGCACAAGTTGCAAATACCAGTATCGCGTCGTTCCGATGCAGAATAAACGAGATCACGCGCAAACCTTTCCTTGTTGTGGGACACCAGGCGCAAAAACAGGTTTTGCTCTGTCGATGTAGAATTATACCGAAGCATGTCGAGAGAGGAGCGCGAAAGGTGGGGGGGGGGCGGGCACGTAATTCGCAGTCTGCACAAGTTGCAAATACCAGTATCGCGATCACCATTCCCATGCGGGATGAGCGAGATTGTGCGCAAATGTTTGTTTCTTGTGGAACACCAGACGTAAAAACGGGTTTTGCTCTGTGGATGCAAACTTAAACCGAAGCATGTCGGGAGAGGAAGAGCGAAAGGGGGGGGGGGCAGGGCGGGCGCGTAATTGGCGGTGTGCATAAGTTGCAAATACCAGTATCACGATCGTCATTCCGATCCGGGATAAACCAGATCGTGTGCAAACGTTTGTTTCTTGTGGAACACCATCGCCATCGCTTGTACACTACATCTGCCATCATCGGCTGAGTATCGCTGTTCCAGTTGGCGGCGTTGCTCGAGCCGCTGCCCCTTGGGCCTTGCGGCGCGTTTGGCGCCGCGGCTGCTTGTCCGCGGTGCCATGGCGCTTGGCGGCCACTCCTCTTACTTGCTGCTGCCCCTTTCTGTGTGGTGGGTTTATCCTCTGATGCTTTTGCTGTGGCTCTCTGGTCGGCTTCGTGCTTTTCGACTGCAGTGCCTTTGCTGGTACAGCTTTGCGAGGGTCCCGGGCGCGCCGTGTGGCGCCTTCTCTACCTCGGCTTCTGTTGCTGTGTTTGTGCGATGACTGACGGCTCGTGCGTTGCGGCAGTGGGTGCGGAGCAGCATGCATGGGTGTGTGCTTGAGCCGAACGGCCTTGCTCTGCGAGTCGTGCCTTCACAGTTGCTCTGGTCGGGACGGACCGTCGCGAGTGGAGGGTGGGGGGGGGGGGCCGGGTGCAGGGGGCGGCTGACGGAGCGTCTCTCCAGCTCACCCTTTGCAGGAGACCTGTGCATGTCAGGTACCGTGCCTGTGACTGCGCTTCATTGCATGTGCGCGTCTCTGATCGGCCCTTTTTTCCTCTCTGCGCCGGGCGCGCGGCCGTGCTGGACGGGGCGTGAAACCGGTATGGCTGCCTCACCTAGAGAGGCGGCTTCCGCTCAGTCTTTGCTGGTCTTGCTGCGCCGCGCGGGGCGTTCGCGGGGTCTGCATTTCGGGCACAGCCCCCTCTCCGTGCCTTGGAACTTCTCTCGGCAGTTTCTCGCTGTGCATGTCATCCATCCCGTCTGCCTGTTTGTGCGCCTGGAACAGTTCAGGCAGTGCCTTCCGGACCTTCCGTCGACGGACTGTTCTGCGGCTGCTTGCTGGGGGAAGCTTTCTTTGCAGCCCCTGCAGATGAACCAGCCCGTGCGCAGGCGCTTGGCTTTGTTGGAGAGCTTTTCCTGACAGTCGATGCAGGCGAGGGCGTCGTCCGGCATGGTTCGCATCTGGAGGCTGAAGTCTGTGGCTGGCTTCCGTTTGTTGCAGCTGGTGCAGTTCAGCTGGGTCGCGGCGAGCCGGCATTCTGAGCACTGGCGCTTCGTGTCTGCGTTTGCCTGGGCTACTTGCGCTCTTGGAAACGCCTCTTCCACTTTGATCAACTGGCAGCGGTTGCACGGGAGGCTCCGGGCCAGGGCTTTCTGTGCGTTGATGCTTCGTTTCAGGGGGCCTTTGCTGTTGACGGCTCCAAGCTTTTGGCACGGCATGCATTGGCCGCCGCGGTTGGCCCGCTGCAGCTCCCACTCTGCGTGCGTGAAGAGGTCCCAGCTCTTCAGCTCCTTGCATGTCTGGCACCGGGCCCTCGGCCAGCGTGCTTCGTGCATGGCCTTCCAGTCGATCTCTTCGCCTCGGAGCTTTTTCAGGAGCAACGTGGGACCCTCCGTGGCGCCGCGCCGGAAGAGCCAGAGTGGGAACGGCCGCAGGATCAGCACGTCGGATCTGTCGCGCACGCGGCTCGCCACCACCGTGCCGTAGGCGGCGTGAATTTTGGAGTCCACGTTCAGGTCCAGCATCACGGCCGTCCTGTGCGGCGGGCGTCACGACTGTCGCCTACTGTGTGTGTGTGTGTGTGTGTGTGGTTTGGATTCTTTCTGTGTGCGGCCGAGCGGCAGCGTCTTGCCTTGACTGACGTGGGCCGTCATTGCAAAGGCCGGGGTCAGCGGGATCTGCGTGCGCTTGACTTTCAGCACGGGCTTCTTGCGGCCTTTGTCCAGTTTCCAGGTGCGGGAAATCGGCCGGATGGGATAGAGACCGCGCACCTTCGTGCCGTTGAGGGTCCAGTCGGCTTTGCCGATCTTGACGAACCTCGCTTGTGATGCCGGCTACGTAAGCGGAGGCGGGTGCAGGATCGGGCCCCTGATTTCCCCTTTCCCCCGGGCTGTTGTCGTTGGCCGGGGACTCGAATTCACGGGCCGTAGACGACCGCGGCACACGGCCGCGTCCTGTTTTTTTTTGTTGTTGTTGTTGTTGTTGGGGTGTGCTCTCGCAGCTATCGACTGCCGCCGGGGCGCACGATGCTCGGCTGTTGGTCGTTCTCGTGCCAGACCCAGGAGTGGACGTGCCCTGTGCGGCCCTTCAGCAGCTTCTTCTTGGAGCGGTCCACGTGGTGCGTCAGCGCGACGGGCATGCCGATGGCCAGGGGAAGCATTCCGCAGAGCCCTTCCGTGTGCATGTCGTGGTACTGCAGCCAGCGGACCTTCGCTTCTTTGTCGCACGCCTGGGCTTGGAGCGCTTCCGCACCGGCCTTGTCTTTGGCCACGGACCAGACTAGCCGGCTGCCCGCATCCCGGGCGTAGGCCTTGGCGCGGTCCTTGTTGATCTGGTACTTGGCGTCGTTGTTCGGCACGACCACAGGCCCGTGCACGAATTTGGGCTCTCTGAGTCGTGCGTCTTCGGGCCCATCCACCACTCGCTTTCTGGAGCGTCGCTCTTCGCGCGTGAGGGTGCAACCTTCGACTGGCCTGCCGTGGAGGTAGCTGTGGTTGTCCTCGGACAGCATCCCATCGCGCAGCTCGTCCACGACCTGCGGAGCGGGTCGGTGGAAGGAGGCTGTACCAGTGCTTTTCGTTGTTTTTTTTGTTGTGCTGCATGCCGAGAGCGTGTTGTTGGCCGGAGGGAAGGGGGGGGGGGCATCGGGCGTGTGCGATGTTCTCTTAGATGCTTTTGTGTTTTAATCTGCTTGCGCGGTCGCTGCGCTCAATTGCTCCCTCGGGCGCCTGGTTCCACCAGTCGTCTTTGCATCTGATCCTCTGGTGCAGCTCCGTCACTCCTTGCACTGCGCCCTCCCAGAAGAGGGCCTGACCGTGGTCCACCAGGGGGTCGCGCTCTGGGCCTCCCGTCGCGGTCTTGCCGGGCGCCTGTAGCTTCAGGGGGAGGTCGGCGAGGAAGCCTCCTTCGGGCGGAGGCAGTTGCCGGAAGTCGCCGCTGAAGATCACGTTGATGCCGGCGAAGGGTCTGACGTTGCCGCCGGCGTCGCACTTCCATTGGTTGGCGCTCGGCACGGTGCTCCGTGTGCGGGTCTCCACCTGGGCTAGCAGTCGGGCGCTGATCATGCCTACCTCGTCTGCGATGAGCCAGCGCCAGTAAGCCATGCGCCGCGCTGTCTGCGGGCTGCAGGTCGTCTCCAGGCAGTCTCTGTCTTTGCTGAGGCCGCAGGCCGTGTGGAGTGTCTCGCCCTCGATGTCTGCGGCGTTGGTGGCCTGGAAGGCGGCGAACTGGTAGTCGATGCCCTGCTCGTAGCCGAGGAGCTCCTCGAAGAGCTTGCGCACGTACTTCAGCACGTGGGTCTTGCCGGTGCCTGGACGGCCGTGTAGCAGCCAGACCAGCGGTTCCTCACTGCGTCTGAGTGTGTTCTCTGGCGGCACTAGGTTGTACTCCACCAGCACGCGCTCTACGACGAGTTTGAGGAATTCGTGCTGCTCCGCGTTCATCGTGCTTCGCACTTCGTTGCTCTCGAGCCACGCCCAGAGCTGGACGTTGCTGATCTTGGCGGTGCGCTTCGTGGTGGCCCGGCGGCTTCCGGCTAGGCCGGGCGCGTCTGCCGCGTTTCTGCCTCTCTCTTGTTGCGCGAGGCTTCCGCATCTGCCAGCATGCGTGTGGCGTCGTCGACCCCCGTGCTTGCTTTGGCGTCTTCCAGGAGTTGCTCGGCCATTTCGCGCGGCATGTCGGATGCCGTGGAGGCTTCGCCCAGCCAGACGTTGTGGGAGAGGTTCAGCATTTGCACGGTGAGGTCGTGCTGGGTGCTTGTGGCGGGCGGCTCCTCTGCTTGGTTGGGCGGTGCCTCCTCTTCGGCGCCCGCAGCCCCTTGCTTGCCTGCGCCCCGCACGTGTGTCTTGCTGGCTTCCTGCAGCTCGTCTGCGTCGAAGTTGTAGATTTGGTCCTGGAGATCTTCGTTGTCGCTGTTGGCTGCCAGTTCCATGTCGGGCTGTAGGTCTCGGGGCAGGCTGAACACGAAGGCGTAGTTCAGGACGTAGCGCTTCAGCTCCTCGGTGGGGAAGCCCCCGGCGTGCTTCCACGCGCATTGCAGCGCCTGGCGCCAGCTGCTCATGTCCGTCGTGCGGAGGTGGCCGACGTACGGGACGGCTTCGGTGGCCTCGTGTGGGTTGCTGGTCCAGGGACAGAAGAGCAGCAGGATCTTCATGATGTGCTCCTCCTCGCTGCGGCTGCCGAGCGCACCGTAGAGGACCGGCACGTGCGGCCGCTTGCGTGGGACGATGACCCAGTCGTGGCGATGCTTCCGCACGCGGTTGCCGTTGCCCAGCGGCATCCAGTTTTCCCCGCCTTGTTCTCGGATCAGGTAGTCCGTGCCGCCCTGCAGAAGTCGACGTCCGAGTTTCTTGCCGAGCTTCTCCTTGCCTTTGTCCGTCAGCAGGGCGTGGTAGGCGATGTCGTTGTCGGCGGCTGCTTCGCGATCAGCGGCGGCGGCCTCCTCCTGCTGCTTTAGGGACCATGGATATCTGGCTGGCTGGATGTGGTAGAACCGAGCGAACTCGAAGGCCGAGAGGGGTGCACTCTGGGGTCCGTGCCGCGGTTGCCGTAGACGGTCCACAGCTGTGGCTCGGCGACGAGCTTCCTTTTGCTTTTGTTGCCGGGTCTGTCGACCCACCCACTGAGGTCGCTCTGGATCTTTGCGCGCTCTGTCGGCAGCGGCCGGCCTTCGGTGGCGGCTTGCATGAGCTCGAGGCCCATCTGGAGGGACATATCCGCGAGTGCTGCGGTCTTGATGGCTTCCGCGGCGGTGGGGTCGCTGTGGCCGGCGTTGTCGATGAGGTTGGTGCACTCCACGGAGCCTCGGACCACGCCCCGGGCGAAGGCGTCCGTCATGAGGCGCTTCGAGGCTCTGGCTCCCACGTAGCCGGCGGAGGAGTTGTTCCGCAGTTCGGTCTCCAGGTCCTTGTGGCTCTTGTTCCACTCTTGGACCTCGTTGACCGCGATGGGGTTCCGCTTGTTCTGGTAGTCGCATGCATAGCCTGCCTGCGCTGCTTGGTTCAGCTGGGCCTGGTAGGTCATCTCCCGCAGGCTGCTCTTCGTCGGGCAGTCTCGCGTGCAGCGGCCGGCGGCGTCGTGCAGGTCCTCGGTGATCGGGAAGCGGTAGGGCAGCTGGACGTCGCCGTTGCAGCGCAGGGCGGCCAGCAGCGCGGGGTGGTTGCCGTTGAGGTTCGGGTCGTTGCAAGGCCCCCAGAGACGGCCGAGGGCGCTGCGCTTGCCCTTGACCGGCATGCCCATCTTTTCTGCGAGTCCCTCGCACACGAGTGTCGTGCTGTCCACCAGCTGCTTCTCGCGAGGGAAGCCTGCCTTGCACTTCGTGGGGTCTTTCTTGTCGCGGCAGTGGTCGAGCGGCAGCCGCGGACCGTTCGTCGTCTTGGGGAGGTGCACGTGATGTTGCTTCAGCTGCTGCAGGGCCTCCACGTCCTCGTCGAGATAGAGCCGTCGCCAGGTCGTGGCGTCCGTGGACGCGTCTGTGCTCTGGTAGTGCGGGCGGCTCAGGGCCAGGTAGGAGTCGCGGTAGGCGGGCCACTGCTCCTCCGTTTCCGGGCGCTTCTTCTCCCAGGTTTGCGGGTCCCGGTAGATGGTGCGGCTGACGTGGGCCGTGTAGGTGCAGTACTTCTGGAAGAGTTCTTGCTTGCGTGCGGGACCCAGGGCCTGCAGCTCCGCGAGGGACTTGAACTGGTGGAAGCACTGGAGGAAGAGCTGCACAGGGGGCGGCGGTGGCTTCGGTGTCGCATGGCCTTTCTTTGGTTGTCTCTCATGACTGTGCCGGCGTGCCTGGAAGTGGACGTGCAGCACCCCGGACTTCTGGCTTTCGATGGACCCGAACGCGGCGTCGATGCGGCCGAAGATCCCGCCGCAGGCCATGGCGTTGCTGCCGAAGGCGTCCGCGCAGGGTGTTTTGGACTTGCTGCAATTCGGGCACTGGGGGCAGTAGCGGACGCCGAAGAGGTGGACGCAGCGCGAGCTGCACGAGGGTGCGGAAGCCGTCGGCGCAGGCCACGGGATCCTTGGTGAGCATGGCCCGGCGAGCGTCGTAGGGCGGCAGCTCGGCGGCGAGGGCTTCTGGGTTGAGGCTGTAGAACTCCACGTCCAGCTCCGGCTTGCTGCGCCCCTGGGCTCCTCGGGTGGTGGTGTCCTCTGGGCCGAGGCTGGGGTCGGACTGCCGGGCGCGGGCCAGGCGCAGCATCACCGTGCTGTCGCGCTCTGAGGGGGAGAAGGTCACGAAGATCGGGGTGCCGTGGCATATCCGATTGGCGTGGGTTTGGAGGCGCATGGTCTTGCGCACCTCGTGCGTGCCCGGGATGTTTCGACTGCGCGCCTCCGTGTTGTCCAGGACCTGGCACCGCTGTCGGGCTTGCTTTGGGCACTCGTTGTAACCTGGCTCTTGGTAGCTTGCCTGCTCCGAGTGTGGCCTTCTACGGCGCGCGTCACGGCACTTGCTTGCTCTCTACGGGTTTTCAGGCGGCGAAGGATGGGAGGCTTGCACTGCGGGTGGGTCCGTGCTTTATAGGATTTTCTTTGCACGAGCTTCGAGCCTTCAGGGCTGCTTCTGAGAGCCCTGGGACGAAGCGTAGTTTGGTGAGGTCTCCGTTGATGGGCTTCAGCTGGTTGTTGATGTCGAGGTACTGGCCTCTGAGGAGCTTTTGCTGGATCTGCTTTTGCCCCTCCAGGATCTCCTTGGTGGTCAGGGCCCTGCTCTCGTGGTTCTCGTCGGCGACGCTGTAGATGAAGGCGTTCCCCTGGGTGTTCACCATGGTCCTGAAGAGGTAGTTCCAGAGGGTGAAGCCGAAGCTCCAGTCTCGCCTGAATTGGGTTTCTGCCCGGCGCTGCATGGCTGTTGCCCATTCGAAGATCTGCACTTGGGGGGCCTCCGGGTTCTTGTCCGGCGGCGTCCTTGCGCTGACGCCCGGTTGCTTGCTGTGCTGTTGCTGTTCTGGACGTCCGGACAGGCGGTGCCGTGGGCGAAGCAGAAGCTGAAGGCCGTGGCGAAGTAGAGCGGCTGGAACTGGTCCACCAAGATGTTGCCGGTGCGCACCTCCATGGTCTCGAGGACCTTCTCGTTCTCTTCGTTGCTGCGGAGCTGGGTTTGGAGGTCGTTGAGTGCGGCCGTGGCCACGGCGTTCTGGTCCTCGCGGTCCGTGCTGCAGCCTTCCGGCACGACGGCCCGGGCTCGCTGGTCGGCGAAGATGGCGCCGGCCCGCTGCATGTCCTGCTCCGGCGCGTCCGTCGGGGCGGCGGCCTTCTGCGGCTGCAGCTTGTGGGCGGTCTCGTCGTCCTCGCTCAGGCCGGAAATGATCTTGAGTACTTCCGGCGGCACGCCGCCCTCTGGCAGCTGTGATGCTGCCTCCCGCACATCCGCCATGCGCAGGTGCTGGAACGCGGGATGCCCGAGGCGCTGCATGTCGTGGATGAGGTTCACGACTACGTCTCTCCGCACGGTGGCCTGGTGGAGCAGCGTCTTGATCTCGGTCTCGCTCGTCTTGCCCGTTTTGTTCGTCTTGAGGAGCACCCTCGCGACCTCGGCGAGCGCCTTGCCTGTGCGCGGCAGGCTGGGGGGTGCTGCCGCTCCCGCTTGGTCCTGCTCCGCAACTTCTGCGTGGTGTGCCTCTAGGTTGCGCAGGAGGTCTTCCCATGGGAGGGGAAAGGTGAGGGCGTTGCCGCGCGCGCCCAGGCGGTGACGGGCGTTCTGGGCTTTTTCGTCTAAGGTGGTCCCTTCGCTGCGGTGCCGCGCTTCCATGGACATGCACACCAGGGTCGTCACGCAGGGGCTTGCGCAGATCATTTCCATCACTGTGACCTTCTCTGCGTGCAGGCGCGCCGGGGAGTAGCCTGTCCACATGTCATTGCACAAGCTCAGGGGCGGCAGCTGGCCGTTGTCCAAGTGTTGCGCGCAGTCGCGGCAGAGGGGCACCTCGCAGTGCTCGCAGAGCGTGTGCTGGCTTGGGTGCTGGGGATTGGCGTGGCAGCGGTGGTCTTCTGGGCAGCAGAGTATGTCGCCGAGCCCGGGGATGGTCACGGTCCACTCGTTCAGCTCGGCCACGTCGGTGAGCTTGACGTCCCCGGCCAGGTCGTCGTAGAGCCCCAGGTACTTGTCGATGCTCAGGATGTCGTGCAGACGTTCGGTTGTCTCGGGGTGGGTCCTGTCGTTGCTGGGGGGACCCTGGATGAGCCTGCGCCAGCGGATGGGGCCCGCGGCCTCGGCGTCGGCCACGCGTGTGTGGATGCATGCGCAGCAGAAGCAAATGATCGCTTCCACCCTGTCTTTGCTGGTGGCTTCGGCGAAGCTCCGCAGCGCGCTTCTGTCCCGCGAGCTTCCTGCCACGGGTGCGGCCTCTCTGCACCGCAGGGCTATGGCTTCGTTGTAGACGCTGGCCAGTGCATCGGCCGGGATTGGCTTGGGTAGGTGCTGTGCGACGCTCTGCAGTGCTGTTGCGTGCTCTTGCTGGACGTGCTCTCGAAGCTCTTGCTCGGTGCCCGTAAGCAATGACCAGTTGCAGCTCTGGAAGGCGCAGAACTGTCCTGGCCAGGGTTCCCCACGGTCGAGGTCTTCGGGCCTGGCTCCGGGCGGTATCAGCGGCTGGGCTCGCAGCTGGGTGTGTGCGAGGTGCCGGAGAGCCTCTTCCAGTTTCCGCCGGGGGTGGCTGCTGTCCGGCGCCACGGGCATGCTGGTGAGCTCTTCCAGGAGGTTGGGCTCGTCCTGTGCCTCTGGCTCGGGCGGTCGTGTCGCCGGCTTCGACGGCGTCTTGCGCGCCTGGGCCTGTTGATGGGCCTCCTCTCCGCCGGCGGCGGTTCTTCTGCGCTTGGCTGGGCGCGGAATCGGGTGGGGTGGTGGTGGTGGTGGTGGTGGTGGTGGCAGTGGTGGTGCTGGTTGCGGTGCTCGGTCTATGGGCACCAGCAGGTCGTAGTGGTCCCTGCCGTTGTACCAGAGATGGATCACTTCCGTGGCGTTCGGTGCTGCGTGCGGCCCGCGTTGGTCTGCTTCGTCCACGTCCGAGTGCGTGCGCTCGCTCGTGAGGATGTCGCCGTTTGGCGTCCGCCAGTGCAAAAGGACTCGCTGCTGCCTCATGCGGGTGAAAGCGATGATGGCCGTGTCGCCGCCCCAGGGACCCGGATCGCTTTGGAGGTATTGGCTTTCCTGTAGCCAGGCCTGCACTTGCTCTTCGTCTTCTTCGGCTTCTGCGTTCTCTCTGAGGTACTGGATGATTAGGGCTCGGAGGCATGCCCCGCCCTCGCCGGTGTTCTCTCCGAGCGCGTGGAAGAGGCAGTTGCCGTCGCCTGACATCTTCTTGATGGCCAGCTTGCCCCGAAAGTGCTCCTCTCGGGTGCATTGTCTGCTTGCCTAAAGAGCGCTCTTGACAGTGGATGCTCGAGGGAAAACGCCGGCCTCGACGCTGGGTCCGGGCTCCGTGTCGTGGTCGGAGTCCGTCTCGGCCCCCCCTCGTCGCGCGGCCGGTTCTTCGTGAGATGGTTCAGCGGCATTCCTTGCGAGCTTTGCCGCTTCCACGGCTTCGTTTCTTGGCGGTGTTGCCTCGGCGGCTCTGTCGGCCTGTGCACACAGTGGGACGAGACGCTTGCCGGGGGAGGTGTTGTGCGCCTTTGGGGTGTAGCTTCTCTCCGGTGCCTCTGCTCGCTGGAAAGCACGATCCAGGGCTCTCTCGTCGTCGGCCGTCCATCGTGGCTGGCGCGGCAGTGGCTTTTTGGGGGCCTGCAGGTCACGATGCCGCGTACGGCTTGCTTTCTTTTTTCTATGTCGTTTCTCGTGGCACAAGTCCTTACTTGCATTCCGGCCGTGATGCCTTCTTCCGTCGGGGTGTTCTTGGCTTCGCGCCGGAGGGCGGGGTCGTGTCCCGTCGAGGTGCGGTTGTCGGGGAGGTTTTCCAGGCCTCGTGCGTGCATGCCCGTGTGCTCTCCTGTGATTTCTGAGGGCGACGGCACGAGGTGTCAGCGCGCCTCGTCGATCTTGCTTGTTCCGCCCTCGGCCGGTGGGTTCGGTGCGCAGTTGCGCGACATACATGCGTGTATACACGGGTTCTCTCTTCGCAGGCTCTGGGGCATGCACGGGCGTCAGAAGTGTCAGGCTGCATCTCCTCGCCAGGTAGTCCTTCTTGAACGCTTCGAACTCCCAGCCGGTCGCCTCGTGGTTCGGTGCGCTGAGGCCGTTGAGGTTTCAGGCGGTGTCGGGCCGTCTGCGCGTGTCGCATGCGATCCCGCCTGATCGTCGTCGTCTGTCATGTCGGCCCACCGTCGGCTGCTTTCGGGCTGCATGATGGCTTCACCTGCACGGGCGGGGGAGCGAACCGTGCCTTCTCTTTCTCTCTTACTGTCGGAAGCAGCTTCGGCCTAGATGGTTCTTCAGGAAGCGGATCTCTGCTTTTGAGGCTCGATCACGAATTGGGCTGCGGTGCCAGGTTAAGGTTGGTGTGCTCTCGCTGCAGGCACGATGTCAGCGTCGTTGGCTTGCTGCTTGCAGCCGTCTCTCCTTTTTCGCTTCTGCTGCTGTGGCTGCAAGGCGCGGTGCTCCTTCGCGGCCGGCGCACGGCAGAGGTTGTGTGAAACGAACGACTCTTTCCTAGCTCTGTGCTGTCAGCATGCCTCACGTGTTATGGGCAAGGACTTCCGTGATCAGTGGCCCGTCTAACGTCGTGCGCACTGCTTGGTTGCGGCTCCGCAGGCGGCCCTGGGCTGCCGCTGCTAGAGCAGCGGATGTAGCACGCTCTTCCAGCTCCGGCAAAGGGTTCGACATGCCGGCGATTCGCAGCAGCTCTTCGCCGGCCACCGTGGTGAACACCATGTCAACAGCATTTTGCGGGACGGGTGTTAAGCTGCAGGTGACGACCAAGGGTGAGGGCACTTCGCGGACGTAGACCTTTCCGGCAGGATAACTGATCCAAGTATCATAGTCCAGCTCCTCAGCCTCGAACACAGCAACCTGGGCATCTGCTGGATGACACTGGACGAATCGGCACCGCAGTCTCTCCACGTAATCGGTGGAAAGAAGAGCAGATGCCATCGAGGAGCTGCTTCAGTGGTAAAGGCCGCACCGTCCGAGTCAATCAATGACCACGAGCCAGGACCGCCTTGCAGACGCCGGCTCCACTCCAGACGGCGGCCCTCCATCTAGTTAGTGGGTGCTCTGAAGGAAAGGACATGCGAACTTTGAAGCTGCAAGATACTGCTGCGGAACACAGGATGCAATGCTCAAGCAGCATCTGCAAGACTGGAAGCTACATGCTTCGACCTTCACACCTAGAAATACTCGTGAACGATGCTCGGGCCGAGCGTGTTTTCACACCTGCGGTTGTTGCCTTCCTTGTGAAACATCCCCAGCTGTATTTCGGCCGAAATACGGTATGTCTCTACCTGGAACAAAGAGGGAGCTTGCCAAATGGATTTCCTTCATAAAATGGACGGGAATAACGATTGCCAGGTGGTTCGCGGGCTCCCAATCCGGTTTCCTTCATAAACTGGACGGTGGTGAGGATTGTCAAGTGATTCGCAAGCTCTCCAAGCCGATTTCCTTCGTAAAATGGACGAGGATACAGATTGGCAGGTGGTGGGCGGGCTTTTCAACTGGACTCCGGAGGTCCTCGCGTAGTTGTACCTTGGCATTGGAAGGGAATCAACGTAAAAATAAAGCAAATATGGCCTTGTCTAGTTGCTGTCAAGATGCGACCAAAGCTGTACCTTGGCTGCGGACATGTACATGAAGTCTGATTGCAGCCAAATTGCATTCCAAGGTGGTATACCTTGGCTGTGACATGATGAATCAATGCATGTGCGGGAAAGTATGATGGTATGATGAAGCGTGAAGGTCTTTGAAGGCACCCCTTACCAGTGATATAGGAGGCTCATCTTGCATCTGCAGGGGCTCTCATCGCGGATGTATCTTCCTTAGGTCTTGGCTGGCAGCTTGGTTTGGAGCGGACCTGACGTACTACATGGAAGGGAAACTGCGAGCTTGCATGCGTGCAATTGCAGCTTAGTGGCCGTTTCTCATTGCCGTCCCTCTGGTAGTGCCTCGGCAGCGGCACAAAAAGGGCGGGATGCCAAGCTGACGTGGACATGTAAGTGTCTGATTGCAGCCAAGTTGCATTCCAAGGTGGCATACCTTGGCTGGGACGTGCTGAATGAAAGCGTGTGTGTGAAAATATGATGGTATGATGAAGTGTGAAGGTCTTTGAAGGCACCCCCCAGCATACTTAGCCTTGGATGGCCCAAGAGGTTTTCCTTCTAACGCCCCAATAAGCGAAACAATTCTGCAAGAGGTTTTTTCGTCTAACGCCCCAATAAGCGAAACAATTCTGCAAGAGGTTTTCATTCCTGAAGCCCCAATAAGCGAAGCAATTCTGCCAGAGAATTTGGTTCCTAACGCCCCAATAAGCGAAACAATTCTGCAAGAGGTTTTCCTTCCTAACGCCCCCAATAAGCGAAACAATTCTCCAAGAGGTTTTCATTCCCAAAGCCCCAATAAGCGAGGCAATTCTGCCAGACTAACCCTTGAAAACTCCCTGAAAGGCTTGTGCGGACTCGAGGTTTGCGTCTAGATTCTAGATGCAGTCTGGAGGCGGCTCTCGCCTCATCTGACCGCGCCTTGGCTTCGGCAGGGAAATTGATGCAAGCATGACGCAAGCATGACGCAAGCATGACGCAAGCACGCTCTAGACGTGGACATGTTTGATTGCAGCCGAGTTGCGACCACCAGAGCAATGCCTGGGCGAGCACATGTTGAGTTAACATATATGTTGATGATGGCCGTGGACATGCACGTGTTTAATTGCAGCCGAGTCGCTTGGACCAAAAATCAGTCCTTGGCTTGGACATGTTCACTGAATGCATGCGTGGGAAGTATGAGAGTGTGAAGGTCTTCGAAGGCACCCCCCAGCGTACTTAGTACTGGGATGGCCTTATTTTAGGCGCCTTATAAGAGAATGTCCCGCAGCACACGCTCCCTGCTTCCCCTATGTTTCTGGTCGGATTGAAACATCCTTCGCCCATATGTGTTCACCGATTGGAGATAGATCGGATCCCCGGTAGTAACGCGCACCCGCGAGCGAGTACACGCGTTCCCGTTGACAGGCTCAATGGGAAGCCCCCTTGGCCCTTGGCACTGAGGAAAACAAACCGATCCTCGCGCAAAGCGCGTCCGTTGCACACATCCCAAAAGTATGACCGCGGCCTACTTTTGGAATGCTCAAGGAAGGCACCTCGGCTCTTTTTAGGTATTTGGAGGCCGCTTCGCTAGTGAACTGGCGCGTACAGCAGTCGCTGTAGTGCAACGCCATTACTAGCTTCCAAAAGACAGTTAGCATGTCCCCTTAGGGGGCGAGCGGAGGGTCCAAAAGCGCATTGTGTGTACGGTTCGGGTTCGGCGTTTTCGGTGCTTGGCTGCCACTTGCCAGGCCTCATACATTGCCGGCAGGTGGCAATCCTAGGGGTGTAGATTGTCAGAAGGTGGCAATCCTGGTGGGGGAGGGGGGCTAGATTGCCAACAGGTGGCAATCACACTTGAGTTTTTGGTGCTTAGCTGCCACTTGCCAGGCCTAATGGATTGCCGACAGGTGGCAATCTTAGGGGGTCTAGATTGTCGGAAGGCGGCAATCGTAGCGGGGTACAGATTGTCAACAGGTGGCAATCACAGGGAATTTAGATTGTCAGCAGGTGGCAATCTTAGGGGGTACAGATTGCCAACAGGTGGCAATCTTAAGGGGGTACAGATTGCCAACAGGTGGCAATCACAGGGAATCTAGATTGTCAGCAGGTGGCAATCTTAGGGGGTACAGATTGCCAACAGGTGGCAATCTTAAGGGGGTACAGATTGCCAAGAGGTGGCAATCCTGGTGGGGGTTGGTGGAAAGGGGGCGGATGGCTGTCACACTCCCTTGCTGGCCGGTTGCCCTTTGGGTTGTCAGCAGGTGGCAATTTTCAGGGCTTCAGATTGTCAGCTGGTGGCAATCTGGGTGGAGCTTGGTGGAAAGGGGGCGGATGGCTGTCACACTTCACTTCGGCCCTATGCTTCCTTGGATTGTCGGTAGGTGGCAATCCCGAGGGGACCAGATTGTCAGCAGGTGGCACGACAACTAGGACTAACAAAATGGGGCTTTTTTTCTGCACTGGTTCTTGACTTCTTGTTTTAAGGATGTTGAGCACGACAACCAGGGTTAACAAAATTGGGTGTGTTTTTTTCTGCTCTGGTTCTTGGCTTCTTGTTTTAAGGATGTTGAGCACGACAACTAGGACTAACAAAATGGGGCTTTTTTTCTGCACTGGTTCTTGACTTCTTGTTTTAAGGATGTTGAGCACGACAACCAGGGTTAACAAAATGGGGTGTGTTTTTTTCTGCTCTGGTTCTTGGCTTCTTGGTTTAAGGATGTTGAGCACGACAACCAGGGGTAACAAAATGGGGTGTGTTTTTTTCTGCTCTGGTTCTTGGCTTCTTGTTTTAAGGATGTTAAGCACGACAACCAGGACTAACAAAATGGGGCTTTTTTTTTTTTTTTTTTCTTGACTTCTTGTTTTAAGGATGTTGCTATATACATGGTACTTGGGCGAATATTTGGTCTCTCTATCGGCGGTCCTGTCGCCTAGCTGGCTTCTTCCAGACATCTTCCTGTTCTCTTCCAATACCGTCCAAAACTCGAATTCCCCTTTGAAAGTGCAAACGTGCATGCGTGTAATTGCAGCTTGGTGGCCGTCTTCCATTGCCGGCCTCGTTGGTTGTACCTTGGCGCCGGGAGGGAAGCAATGCAAACATGAGATTGACGAACACGAACAGGTTTAGTTGCAGCCGAGTCGCTTGCACCAAAAATCAGTCCTTGGCTTGGACATGTTCAGTGAATGCATGCGTGGGAAGTATGAGAGTGTGCAGGTCTTCGAAGGCACCCCCCAGCGTACTTAGTACTGGGATGGCCTTATTTTAGGCGCCTTATAAGAGAATGTCCCGCAGCACACGCTCCCTGCTTCCCCGATTTTTCTGGTCGGATTGAAACATCCTTCGCCCATATGTGTTCACCGATTGGAGATAGATCGGATCCCCGGTAGTAACGCGCACCCGCGAGCGAGTACACGCGTTCCCGTTGACAGGCTCAATGGGAAGCCCCCTTGGCCCTTGGCACTGAGGAAAACAAACCGATCCTCGCGCAAAGCGCGTCCGTGGCACACATACCAAAAGTATGCCCGCGGCCTACTTTTGGAATGCTCAAGGAAGGCACCTCGGCTCTTTTTAGGTATTTGGAGGCCGCTTCGCTAGTGAACTGGCGCGTACAGCAGTCGCTGTAGTTCAACGCCATTGCTAGCTTCCAAAAGACAGTTAGCATGTCCCCTTAGGGGGCGAGCGGAGGGTCCCAAAAGCGCATAGTGTGTACGGTTCGGGTTCGGCGTTTTCGGTGCTTGGCTGCCACTTGCCAGGCCTCATAAATTGCCGGCAGGTGGCAATCCTAAGGGGTGTAGATTGTCAGAAGGTGGCAATCCTGGTGGGGGGGGGGGGGGCTAGATTGCCAACAGGTGGCAATCACACCTGCGTTTTTGGTGCTTAGCTGCCACTTGCCAGGCCTAATGGATTGCCGACAGGGGGCAATCTTAGGGGGTCTAGATTGTCAGAAGGCGGCAATCGTAGCGGGGTACAGATTGCCAACAGGTGGCAATCACAGGGGATCTAGATTGTCAGCAGGTGGCAATCTTAGGGGGTACAGATTGCCAACAGGTGGCAATCTTAAGTGGGTACAGATTGCCAACAGGTGGCAATCACAGGGGATCTAGATTGTCAGCAGGTGGCAATCTTAGGGGGTACAGATTGCCAACAGGTGGCAATCTTAAGGGGGTACAGATTGCCAAGAGGTGGCAATCCTGGTGGAGGTTGGTGGAAAGGGGGCGGATGGCTGTCACACTCCCTTGCTGGCCGGTTGCCCTTTGGATTGTCAGCAGGTGGCAATTTTCAGGGCTTCAGATTGTCAGCTGGTGGCAATCTGGGTGGAGCTTGGTGGAAGGGGGGCGGATGGCTGTCACACTTCACTTTGGCCCTATGCTTCCTTGGATTGTCGGTAGGTGGCAATCCCGAGGGGACCAGATTGTCAGCAGGTGGCACGACAACTAGGACTAACAAAATGGGGCTTTTTTTCTGCACTGGTTCTTGGCTGCTTGGTTTAAGGATGTTGAGCACGACAACCAGGGTTAACAAAATGGGGTGTGTTTTTTTCTGCTCTGGTTCTTGGCTTCTTGTTTTAAGGATGTTGAGCACGACAACTAGGACTAACAAAATGGGGCTTTTTTTCTGCACTGGTTCTTGACTTCTTGTTTTAAGGATGGTGAGCACGACAACCAGGGTTAACAAAATGGGGTGTGTTTTTTTCTGCTCTGGTTCTTGGCTTCTTGGTTTAAGGATGTTGAGCACGACAACCAGGGTTAACAAAATGGGGTGTGTTTTTTTCTGCTCTGGTTCTTGGCTTCTTGTTTTAAGGATGTTAAGCACGACAACCAGGACTAACATAATGGGGCTTTTTTTCTGCACTGGTTCTTGGCTTCTTGTTTTAAGGATGTTGCTATATACATGGTACTTGGGCGAATATTTGGTCTCTCTATCGGCGGTCCTGTCGCCTAGCTGGCTTCTTCCAGACCTCTTCCTGTTCTCTTCCAATACCGTCCAAAACTCGAATTCTCCTTTGAAAGTGCAAACGTGCATGCGTGTAATTGCAGCTTGGTGGCCGTCTTCCATTGCCGGCCTCGTTGGTTGTACCTTGGCGCCGGGAGGGAAGCAATGCAAACATGAGATTGACGAACACGAACAGGTTTAGTTGCAGCCGAGTCGCTTGCACCAAAAATCAGTCCTTGGCTTGGACATGTTCAGTGAATGCATGTGTGGGAAGTATGAGAGTGTGAAGGTCTTCGAAGGCACCCCCCAGCGTACTTAGTACTGGGATGGCCTTATTTTAGGCGCCTTATAAGAGAATGTCCCGCAGAACACGCTCCCTGCTTCCCCGATGTTTCTGGTCGGATTGAAACATCCTTCGCCCATATGTGTTCACCGATTGGAGATAGATCGGATCCCCGGTAGTAACCCGCACCCGCGAGCGAGTACACGCGTTCCCGTTGACAGGCTCAATGGGAAGCCCCCTTGGCCCTTGGCACTGAGGAAAACAAACCGATCCTCGCGCAAAGCGCGTCCGTGGCACACATCCCCAAAGTATGACCGTGGCCTACTTTTGGAATGCTCAAGGAAGGCACCTCGGCTCTTTGTAGGTATTTGGAGGCCGATTCGCTAGTGAACTGGCGCGTACAGCAGTCGCTGTAGTTCAACGCCATTACTAGATTCCAAAAGACAGCAAGGATGTCCCCTTAGGGGGCGAGCGGAGGGTCCAAAAGCGCATTGTGTGTACGCGCGCGGGTCGGGGAAATCCTGGTCCCCGGGCGGTCGTAGATTGACGGTGGGTGTCAATTTTGCCCGGCTTCAAGACTGCTTAAAGCCCTTTGAAATAAATTCGGAAGCCACTTAGAACGTTTTAAAACCACTCTGAGCCTTTAAAAACCTCTCAAAACCTGCAAAAACTTGCAACCAGGCCACCCACAACGCCAAAGTGACAATCTCCAGGCCCCAAAGTGACAATATCCAGGCCCCAAAGTGACAATCGCCAGGCCCCAGGTGACAATCTCCAGGCCCCAAAGTGACAATCGCCAGGCCCCGAGTGACAATCTCCAGGCCCCAGGTGACAATCTCCAGGCCCCAAAGTGACAATCGCCAGGCCCCGAGTGACAATCTCCAGGCCCCAAAGTGACAATCGTCAGGCCCCAGGTGACAATCTCCAGGCCCCAAAGTGACAATCGCCAGGCCCCGAGTGACAATCTCCAGGCCCCAAAGGGGTGGCAATCTTAGGGGGTCTAGATTGTCAGAAGGCGGCAATCGTAGGGGGGTACAGATTGCCAACAGGTGGCAATCACAGGGGATTTAGATTGTCAGCAGGTGGCAATCTTAGGGGGGTACAGATTGCCAACAGGTGGCAATCTTAAGGGGGTACAGATTGCCAAGAAGTGGCAATCACAGGGGATCTAGATTGTCAGCAGGTGGCAATCTTAGGGGGGTACAGATTGCCAACAGGTGGCAATCTTAAGGGGGTACAGATTGCCAAGAGGTGGCAATCCTGGTGGGGGTTGGTGGAAAGGGGGCGGATGGCTGTCACACTCCCTTGCTGGCCGGTTGCCCCTTTGGATTGTCAGCAGGTGGCAATCTTCAGGGCTTCAGATTGTCAGCTGGTGGCAATTTGGGTGGAGCTTGGTGGAAAGGGGGCGGATGGCTGTCACACTCCCTTGCTGGACGGTTGCCCCTTTAGATTGTCAGCAGGTGGCAATCTTCAGGGCTTCAGATTGTCAGCTGGTGGCAATCTGGGTGGAGCTTGGTGGAAAGGGGGCGGATGGCTGTCACACTCCCTTGCTGGCCGTTTGCCCCTTTGGATTGTCAGTAGCTCTGGACCCTCCCGGCGGATGGCTGTCACACTCCATTGCCAGATTGACAGCAGGTGTCAATCGTGAGAGGTCCGGTGGGGGAAGGGGCCGGTTGTTGGCTTCTTGTTTCAAGGATGTTGAGCACGACAACCAGGACTAACAAAATGGGTTTTTTTTTTCTGCACTGGTTCTTGGCTTCTTGTTTTAAGGATGTTGAGCACGACAACTAGGACTAACAAAATGGGGCTTTTTTTCTGCACTGGTCCTTGACTTCTTGTTTCAAGGATGTTGAGCACGACAACTAGGGTTAACAAAATGTTGTGTTTTTGTTCTGCACTGTTTGCTGGCATCTTGGTGCTTCCCAACGGTGTGGCAAATACAATTTCTATTTATCCTGCTCTTGAGGGTTCGGTTCTTGGTGGCTCTTTCTGTCACACTCTTGTCCGTAACAAATCGTACTGCCGGGTCTTGGTGGCTCTTTCTGGCCCACTCTTGGCCGTAACAAATCGTACTGCCGGGTCTTGGTGGCTCTTTCTGGCCCACTCTTGGCCGTAACAAATCGTACTGCCGGTTCTTGGTGGCTCTTTCTGTCCCACTCTTGTCCGTAACAAATCTGGTGGCTCTTTCTGGCCCACTCTTGGCCGTAACAAATCGTACTGCCGGGTCTTGGTGGCTCTTTCTGGCCCACTCTTGGCCGTAACAAATCGTACTGCCGGGTCTTGGTGGCTCTTTCTGGCCCACTCTTGGCCGTAACAGATAGTACCGCCGGGTCTTGGGGCCGGTCCGCAATCTTAGGTTCCAATCCAAAATTTTGGAGCACCGGTCCTTCATTTTCGGCTCCAATCCTTAATTTTAAAGCCTCGTCCTTAATTTGAAGTCTCAATCCTTAATTGTGGCCGACAGGTCCTTAATTTAAGGTTGGAGGATTTCAAGCGTCCCCGGCCGGTTTGCACTGAGGTTTAGGGTTATTATTATATAGGCTGACAGTAGCGGCCTATTCACTGGAGCCGAGTGGACCTGAGGTCCAGGACCTACGGCTTGCCTTTCGGCCGTCGCCTACGGTCCGGCAGGCGCCTTCCGGTCCGCCTGCTGCGGCCGACCCCATTCGCTGCGGTGGGGGGTCGGCCTTCAGTTAAAGGTTCTAGGGTTATAGGGTTAAAGGTTTAGGGTTGGGTGTGTTGCTTGGGTCATTTCAATTTACTTAAACCGTTCAGTTGCACTTAGAAAAAAACTTGTCAATTTACTTAAACTGCCATGTTAGAGTTTGGGGCCCTGTTAGGCTTTAGGGTTTCTTAGGCTTTAGGGCTCGGTAGGGCTTAAGCTTTGTTAGGCTAGAGGGTTTGCTAGGGTTTAGGGGCTCTTGGGGTTCGGGGGTTGTTAGGGGTTTTTCTCTCTTTCCGCCCAGGCTCGGCGATGCTCTGGTCTGGCCGGGCCCTCCCTCGCGAGGTTTCAGGGCTTCCAGGTGGGTTGGGGCTCCGAGGCAGAGAGGTCCGAGTGCGCGAGGCTTGGGTGTTGAGGGTTTTCCGGACTTGGGAGGTGGGTTGGGGCTCCGAGGCAGTGAGGTCTCGAGTGCGTGCCGTGCTTTGTGTGGGGGCTTCGGGTTGTTAGGGTTTGGGGTGTGCTAGGACTTAGGGTTTGGCAGGGTTTAGCGCTTGTCGGCGTTTAGGGTTTGTCCGGGTTTGCGGCTTGTTGGCGTTTCGGGTTCTGTTAGGATGTTTAGGTTTCGGGTATCTTAGGGTTAAGGTTTCGTGTCGCCGTGGCCAGGGGCCAAGCCTAGGACCCAATCGTGAAAGGAGCCGGGGGGTCGAGCGGGAGAACCACTCGCTAGTCCCGGACCCGTCGGCTCCTTTCACTTTCGTTTTTCTTTTATATTCTTGTGGTGCGATGAGGTTGGTGAGTCGAGGGGTTCGAGTGCCCAGTTTACTCAAATCCTCCGTTCCTCAGGTTCTGCCAACTCGGTTAGTCGAGGGCGTCGAGGAGTGCGGTGCTCGGCATTCTTTTGTCCCCCTGGAGCATTTCGCAAGTTTGGGCGAGGATACACGTGAAGTTGAACCCCAGCCGCCGTCTTCGGTTTCAGTTTGTTATTAGCAGTCATGGCCGCTTTGCCCCCAATGATTGTTGCCCCTGCGGGGACGCCGTTGAGCGCGCAGCAGCTGCTGCAGATGCAGCAGCACCAGCAGCTGCAGCAGCAGCTGGCTTTGCCCATCATCGCCGAGTCCCGACATAATTCATGTCATGTGTGAGCGTCTCTTTTGGTTATGTCCGTGCTGCATCATCTCACCGACAACTTTTCGGTTGAGTCATTGTAAACTGCGCAAAAAAAGGACCAGTCGGGGACGCTCTGGCTGCAGCCGGTGGCTCCATGGCTCAACTCAACTTCATGCTGTTCTTGTAGGGTGTTTCCTGTTTGCCGTACATTGTCATGCTCACCGAATCTCCTCATTGGAAAATGTCCTTGCTATCTGAGGTCCCTCCCCCTGTGCCGGCGAACATCTTGATTTTCCCCGCAATGTGACTCTGTGCAAACATTCGTGCATTTATTGACTTCGCGCTCGCTTGTTTTCCCCGAGTGAATCCAAGGCCCACACTGCAGCAAAGGACGGCCCTCGGTGGCGGGTGAGGCGCATTGAGAGACAGGCAGGGATCCGGCTCAGAGGACGCGTTGAACGCTCAATTTCTAGGACTCAAAGTTCTGTCCTGCAGGCGGATGATTCTTCACGTTTCACGTCGCCTCACTGCCCATGTTTCGTTGCAGGGTCAAAATTGCCCTAGCAGATGCACGTGCATGTTTCTTTTTTCTTAAAACTTGGGGTCTCCAATTAGGTTTTGGTGTTGCTCATATTAT